>CABHPH010160110.1:44140-64288 GCA_902168325.1 Peromyscus nudipes | reverse complement strand
ACTTTAAATATGTATGTATATGCACATATATACATATATGTATATAATCTAGGAAGCTAAAAGAATAGAAGAATTTATACTGATGATGTAAGAATAGCATGACATGAAAGAGATGATATGAATTGAAGAAAATGTTTATGAAATTTAAAAACTGATAGGATACAATGGTTGAAAATGAAAAGCTCATAGAAGAAATTTAAATATTAAAGCAAGAAACAGGAGGGAAAAATAAAAATGTCAGTAAATCATCTCAGGAGGACCAATATCTATCATTATAGCTATAAGAACACAAAATAAAGATAAAGCCTAAAATTATAAAGAAATAATTTAAGTGTTACCCAACAAGGGAGAACAATGAATTTCATGACTAAAAGGTACCACACGTGTCCTACAAAATGAATGGCTGTGGACTCATATTATATCATTGCAGATTACGAATGGCCAAAAGACACTCCTGAGATTTCTAGAGAAAGACTATTTCAGATATGCCAGAGACTGTGAGTAGGAATGTCATGGAGTCTGCCAAAACCGAGCAATAGCATCAAAATCTTTCCTGATAATTGTTCAAAAACGTACAGACAAAAGATTTTCCTACCTAGACTCAGGCACTCAAAACATCAGCTACCTGTAGGAGTGGGAGAGGGACTCGGTGGAGAGTCAACATCATCCAAGTGTACTTCTCAATCATCCTTTCACAGAAAACGACTTTAGGATGCACACCAGTGAGACAATACAATGAGAAAGAGGAGGACGCAGAAGTGAGGAAATGGGGTTCCATGGTAGCAAGTGGCATTCCTTTGAGGGGGATTTTGCAAGTATGTCCAGAGCTCCTAAAAGCATCCCTTCTTTTTTCTTGTTGAGTGCCATCAGATTGCATATCCCCATATCCTGCCACATCTAAGCGTGACTTCATGGTGAGTACTGTGTGTAGAACTGATGGTGCTGTTTTTAGACTAGTAGTTTCAGGTAGTGAGCATGCTCCATTTGAGGAGGTTTGATGTGGATGAACACGAGGTCTCAGTATATGGTGGATTTGTAGGAGGGAAGAATCTGGATCAGTAAGTCTCTCTCTCTCTCTCTCTCTCTCTCTCTACACACACACACACACACACACACACACACACACACACACACACACAGGGCTTCTATTAACCAGTGCTCACCATGTTGGACAGTTCCTGGAGCAGGAAAGTCCTATCCTTGTTGCTACCATTGCAGCCTATACTAACTATTGGGGATGCAGAAAATAAATTCTGAGATGGAAAAAAAAATATGGGCAACAGGCTTAGGAATAATGGGACCAGACTGAAGCAAGTCAGAGGCTCTGGAAGAAAAGATTTCCAAGAAGATGCAATTGATAGAGAACTGGATGTATCTGAACACTAGGGAAACGTGTTGGGGTGAATTAGTCATAATAACACAGGCAACGAAGAAAACACAAGTAAACAAAACATCCGCTGACTCCAAGAAGAACAAATTTATGCAGGATAGGAAAAAGTTGTAGCTTGCTACATGGCCCTCTTATAAATAACGTTTGCAAAACTGAAGTCAATTGGACTAAATAACTTAAAATGCAGCCTTACTGGGGGAATGGGAGTCTGAAAGCATATATGAGTAAAGGGGTAAGTAGTTGCTTCCTGACTTGAGAAGCAACTAGACGATTCTCCAAATGAGGACATGAATTCACAGCATCAGCCTGCCCATGTGTGTGGATGTGCATGGATGTGCACATACACAAATATGCGAAGATAAATACCAAGATAAAAACACAGTTACAAATGTAGAGAGCGCGTGACATGGACTTAAGAATACTGCAAAAGCTTCATTCATTAAAATAGGCCTCAGATTGCTTTTGCCATTAAAGAATGCTGTATGTAGAAAATGTATTGCTACCAAGGGAAAAAGTCAAAATCTAAAAATGTTAGAAGTTTATTCTTACACAAAATATTTCTGATGGATCAGAAGTAGAGCATTTTATAGCATATTATAGCAAATTGCAATCAGAGAGAAATGGGAAACAGAATTGGGGAATAGAACATAAGCATTTAAACTACAAGAAAAAAATTAAAAGGAAAATAAGAAGCCGAATTTAAAGGAAACAAATGTGGACAATACTTTTATCTATAAGAACAACCTTGATATTTATTATGAGCAAGATCTGTGTTGTCCAATGCTTGGAAAGAGAACATTTTTTCCCACTGTTGTCCTCTTAACACTTACTCAGTTTAAAGATGGCAGCTTTAAATGTCCTGGGAATAGGCTTGTACTAAAATAGCCCTCTGCAAGTTTTATGTTCTATTTGAGAAGAATCAGATGATCAACAACACTGATTACTTTGTATGCTGACTTGAAAGCTACACGCAAGGACTTAGAATTTTCAGGCTCTGATAGTTTAAGAGACTTCAGTATGTATCTTAAGTAATGATCAACCCAGTGTGGGCTTACAGGGGACACACAACAAAGCTGAAGAGTAGTTGGTGAATGATGAAATGGATTCCAGTTCTCTACTTCAAGAACAGCAACCAAATCACAAAAGACATGCAACAATTCGATCAAATTCTTTTTTTTTGGGGGGGGTTTCTCTGTAGTTTTGGTGCCTGTCCTGGATCTCGCTCTGTAGACCAGTCTGGTCTCAAACTCACAGAGAGCTGCCTGGCTCTGCCTCCTGAGTGCTGGGATTAAAGACATGTGCCACTACTGCCCTGCTCGATCAAATTCTTGTTCTGGAGTAAATATTAAAATATCTAGTGAAAAACTAAAATGGAGGTTGCAAGGATACAAATGCATATAGACACAATAATAAAAACATACACATTTAAATATTTAATGTCCTGACATATTGGGGATGGTGAATTTTATCTTTATCATTTTCTTTAGTGTTGTCTACAATACTTGCTGAAGTTTAAAGTGCCAGTGTTATCTACAATACTTGCTGGTGAGCTACTGTAGTCAAGTTATGTAGTTTGGAGTCTTATTTTTCCATTTGAGAATACTAGAGAACCTAACATTTGCTCACTAACCCCGGAGTTTTGCTCTGAGAATTCCATGTCATAATGTATACAAAAGCATTTAGAAACATAAAGGATCTGACTATTATATGGAGTTGTTGCTATCATCAGCAGAGCTATTGAGACACTCTTTGGCAGGATCATTCTTTCTCAGCAGCTCTGGCATAGCCTTATCTCTCTGCCTCCATATGTGGCATATTAGAAGTTACTTGAGTTCAAGGTCAATTTTTAACTTTGGCTCCTTTGAGAAGCAATGGAATAAACCGAAGATCAATGTGAATGTTATCCAAGAAAATCATCCACAAGGAATACCCAGGGAGGGATGGAAAGCCTTCCAAGGACCCCACAGGAAGAATAAGGCTTTGTCTGAGAGCTCAGAGTCTGCTATAAAAAAATAGTACATAGCCATTGTTTATCCCTCTACTGGAAAACACTGTGTCCTTGGTCACCTCTTATTTCAGAGTGTCAGCTTCATTCAAGGGCTAAGTAAGAGGACCTGACTCCTATACTTCAATTTAAAAAGAGGGGGGACATTATTCATTCCCATTCATTATATACAAATCAAGAGGAAGTTTGAATTTTTTCCCATATCCCATATTAAAAAAACCTGCATCAGTATTATTTATACTTGGAGTCCTAGCTTCATCTAACAAGTTTAGGGACAGTTCTTTGAGAATATTCTCAGGAGACTTCAAGTATTCTACCATTTCCCACAAGAATATTCATTAATGTCATTTGGATTCTATAACGGATAAGGATATTCATTTATTCTAATTTTTGCTAATTTTCTACATTGCCAAGAGTACATTGTGAATGCCCAACTATGATTATGAATTTGTCCTGTTCTTCTTTCAGCTGTATCAGACTTTTGTTTCCTGCATGGATCAGTTGCTTCTCTTGCATTAACAAATGCAGAAAATAAATGTAGTGTCTTCATCTGATACGACTTTGCTTTTTTATAGTGTGTGGATCTGAAGTCTAAGATGGTTCTCAGTGGGCTGAAATGAGGGTGTCCACAGGGCTGTATATCTTTCAGGGCGATCTAGGGGAAAATCCATTTCCTACTCATTTGCATTCTTCAGAGGCCAAAGTTGGAAGCCTCTGTCTATTTAATGGCTGTCAAGTAAGTCTATCACAAGCTTCTGCAGGATAGCTGCATTCCGTTGACTTTGCCATTTTTGCTACAGTGATCTTCTGCTGAAAATTATGTGTGGGGATACATGATATATATGCTTGTAGGTATTCGAATAAACATATACAAATGCACATATATATGTGTATATACACTTTTGCTGTCTTTGAGTCTCCAATGGAACACAAATTACATTTATTTTTAAAAAAGATATTTATGTGTTTATTTGCTGTGTGTGTAATATATACACACATTTGTATGTGTGCAAGCTTACACACCTGCATGTGGTGGCCAGGGCTCACAATATCAAATGTTTTTTTTCTATTATTTTCTACTTAATGAGATGAAGTCTTCTCACTTGAGCCTGAAACTCACTAATCAGCTAGATTTGATAGCCAGTGAGCTCTGGGGTTCTTTCTGCCTGTCTGTCTATTGCCTCCTAGTTTTACCACAAAGCACTAGAATTACAGACTCATGTGGCCATACTATATGGATAAATGAATTCTTAAAATTTCAACTCAGATCTTCAGGTTTACACTTTACCCATGGAATTGCCCTGGCCCTCTTTGTGAAAGTTTTGGAAATAGTGGGCTGAAGGGAGATGAAGCTTGAGAGAGGGCTCAGCAGCTAAGACAGCTTAATTCTCTCACAGAGAACCCTGGTTTGGTTACCACCAACTCACACCAGGCAGTTCTAGGAAGTTGCATACCCACTTCTGGCCTCCATGGGCACCTGCACCCATGTGGTGCACAGAAACTCATGCTAACCCACACATATATACATAAATAAAAAATGAAAGTAGTTTTCACTTGATTCAATGGGATTTGTGATTATTGACTTTAAATACTATTAGGTCATTTTTATATCTTTCTATTTATTAGTCAATTGGTTTTGTCTTTCTCATTCAAATTGTGACTTTCCTTAGTTTATTTATTTTTATATCAAATGGTCGTAAAATGTATCCTGGGCATTTGAGTACTATATTAAAATATTTCTCAAAGTATTTTAAAAATTATTTCTTTTGTATTTTAAGAGTATAATTACATAATTTTTCCTTTCCCTTTTTCTCTCTCCAAACCCTCTCATATACCCTTCCTGGCTTTCTTTTAGATTCATGACATCTTTTTCATTAATAATTATTGCATGTATACATGTATGTACATATATACTCCTAAGCACATACATATAACCTGCATGATCTATAAAATGTTAAATTCTAGCCTTTTTTCTCAGCCATTGTTCTAATGAAAATTTAATTTTTTTTGAGCTGTTATAATGTCTTGTTTACTTTGTCCCTCTGCCCCCATTTTAATTGTTACATTTATTTATTTATTTATTTATTTATTTATTTATTTATTTATTTATTTGTGTGTGTGTGTGTGTGTATGTATGTGTATGTGTATGTGTATGTGTGTAGAGACCTGCTGAAGCTGAATCTCTTTCTCTATCTTGTGGATCCCAGGCATTAAAATCAGAGTGTTGATCTTGTGCCCTGAGCCATTTTTACCTCCCCATTTTGACCATATTTAAAGTCTTTCTGAGCCTACAGTTGTATTGTCTGAAGGGTTGGAAGTTATTCAGCTACTCCTTGTAGATAGACTATAGGCAAGAGGGCACTGAACACACAGAATAGAGAGGGTCTCACTTGACCCATGTCTGTCTACCAAATAATAGTGGGCTTCCCATTTTATTTCTGCCGATGAGACAGTAACATTTAGTAGTTCTACCTTCTACCACCAGATAGAGAAATAGTAGTCATAGATGTCTTAGTGGCTTTACCAATATTTAGAAAGTAAAATGGTGTGAGGCTTGAGTTTGCCTCTGTATTTGAATTCACAGTCAGGAACCATTGGGTTGCAGTGACTCTGAAGTTATTTGAAGAACCAGGGGATACAAAATCTGCTGTTGTGATTAGCATGAGGGAAGCTGATCTTTCTTATTATAGTGATTCTTATTATAAGATGTGGGTTGGTCTTTTCAGGATAATACTGACATTATTGTGGTCTGATCATGTCTAATAATGCTGAAAAATACAGGCTATATCACCGTCTTCAGATTATGCTGCTGCTGGGAATCCTGGCTTGTTACTGTTGACAGGGAAAGGGATAGACAAGTTGATTTTCTAGTTCTAATAGCACTACTATGGGATAGATAGTACCCCATTTGTCTGGGTGTATATGTCTTTAAAATTCATGCTTGGCTTTCTTTTCCTTGGTCATTCAATGAAAAAGAATAGGATTTTTCTCACTTCCTCTCCCTCCCTTCCCTCATTCTTCCTTAACTGTTGTGAGCTATCAACTTCCTTGATGCCATTCCTTGGATGATGAAATAAACAGGATGAAAGTTACCTTGGGGATGTGCAAGAAGAAGAAGAAGGCTTAAACTTGGAATGTTCATATGCTTCTTAAAAAAATAATTGATTTCAACTACTAAAATTAAGTTTGAAGAAATATTATGTTGAAGGTATTTTACCAGGAGGAAAAACATTCTGATTTAAAAATTCAATGAAAAAGAAATATAGAAAGTAGAGAGAAAAATTGCAGGCAAATAGCATCCAGAGCCGGAGAGTATGGGCATTTGGTTCAAACTCTGCTTTCCTGATGAATTGATTTATGTTGCTGGCTTTCTACTTAAATATTACCATGCCATAATTATAAACTGTGGTTAACAGCTAATGGTAACAGTCATCATCTCAATAGAAACATTTTTATGTTATTACTGTACCTTCTTTGGGCATACCCCTCTTCACGGTTGTTCAGTGTAGATTGTGTCCTCACTTTCTCCTTGCTGGATCTCCAAATTGCTTCCTCCTTTCAAGTTTCTTCCCATTTTGATCTAAATGTAATGTATATCATAGTGCATCTAATTATTTGTATGTTTTTCTTCAGTACAATGCAAAAGAGTATTAGAAGAGAATAAGCATAAGAGAGGAAGCTATATAGAACACACAGGCTTTGGTGTCAGAAGGACCCAGGTTAGCCACACTCGGCTGCTTCCCAGACCATCACTTAATCCCTCTGGGCTTCTCCCCTCAATGTGGGAACTCACTAAGATAGAATCTGTAAACTGCAAAGCCTGAAGTCAGTATTCAAAGATCTTGAATTGTGATTTTTTTCTCCCTTCCACATCTATGCCCACTTTCCTTCTCTTCTTGAAGATAATTATAAGGACTTAAGTTGTATGGCCAATTAGGGAATGTTTTAAGAACTTCTGAATTAAAAGCAACAATTGGCATCAATCTTTCCACAAGTTGAATCTCACCTCTCTAAAATTAATTTTTTTTCTACTAAAATTAGATATTGTTGAGGTTATAGATTTCTTGTGATCAAATGTGTGTTGGAGAGAGAGAGGTGGGGGAAACTAAATAAAAAATAGCAAGCTCATGGTATGACAATCAAGTGCTCTTTCATTTCCAGAACTTTCTCTAGCTGACAGAAATGATGTTTTAGTTTCATGACTGGAGACTTCCTTGTGATGAGGCACAGAGAATTTGCATCTGCATTTTGTTGTTGACTATGGTGGTAGAAAACAAAGGCAAATTCATGATGAGAGGAAGATGAGTTTTTATCGGGCAGTTGGTGATTTTATTTATATTATTTTTCCAATTATGAATTTAAGGTCACTTCTTCCTTTCTCTTATCTTTTCTATCTATTAGTACATCATTGCAACATATACCAGCTATGTGAGAGATAGCCCATTTCTCCACGCTTAATCACATTGGCCACTCTTTCAAAGTTTTTGGCTAACATGAGTAAGGGTAAGAAGTTATATTGCTAATTTATTAGCCTTCCATCGCCAGCGAGTTCTACATCCGTCTTTTGTAAATGTTACTTCAGGTTGAAATAAGTTGCAACCAGAAGCAGGATTCATCTGGATAGATGATGGTCACACGTTCAATATTTGTCTGCTTCGGTTGCTTCTCTTGGGATTGCTTTGGCTTCACCTTTGAACCTGAGCGCCTCAAGGACCCCACTGACAATTCCTTTCAGCTCGTGATCCCCAGTGGGAGAGTGAAGGATTGTTCAGCCAAACAGACTCAGTTTGGAGAATCCTGATTTTCCCCAACAAAAATCCAATCACGAATTTCCTGGAAGAGAGAGCTGCTTAGACTGTTTGGTTAGGAAAGGCCATGATGAGGTGAATTTATCTGGCTACATATGGTCCTTAAGGCCTAATCTTTTTATATGGGCAATAACACAGAGAAGATTCTGTGGCATCAATCCTAATGAGCTCTAATTGGGCACTTGGGGAGTGGGAGATTGGCTGGAGGAAATGCTTTGGAAATATATTGCAGAATAGGTGGACATTTAGCATAATGCAGTATTTCTCTCATTACAATAATAAGTATCCCATGTCTGGATATGCTCTTCATAAAAGACATCCGTGAACTCTACCATGACCACCGCCAAATATTATGTCACCTCATGTATAACCACAAAAATCTTAAGATTAAATAGCCACTGGATGCTACTTTTAATGATGTTTTTTCAAGTATCTTTATACTTAGAAATGAGGACATTTGGCAGTCTTTGTTATACTTAACTTCATAAAAAAGTCTTAAATCTAAAACTGTAGTAGATGCTCGGTTGACAGTTGTGTAATAATTTTTTAAGCATCAAGCAGTGATCTTTGAGCAATAATGTGCTACACAGTCTGCTGGTGGCATTAGACTAATAGTAAAATAGACACTTGTTGATGTTTTTATTTAGAAGTCACTTACTAAGAAACCATTTTATCTAAAAAAAAAATTGTTCTTATTCCCGTGAGGTGATGCCAAAATGAATATAGTAATTTTTCCTCATTCGCTCATTTAACCATTAAACATTGTTGAACACCTGTGATTTGAAAGTTTAAAAAAAATGACTCCTGTCCTTGATAGAGCTGTAGTGTAACTACAAAAACCATCCATTCACTACCTTTTACAGCTTCTAGAAATAAAATTTATTCACTGCCGTCTGAGAGGGATGCGGACTAACTTCATCTTGGGAATCCCTATTCTCCATGTCCTCCTAACCCCTCTTCTCCACAACGTACATTTCATGCATCCTGATGGGATGTTTTCAGTGGCATGTTCAGAAGTATCTTTTGAAAATTGGATATCCAACTTCATTAAAAGTTCCTCCGTTAGATATAGCAGGACGGAAAGGCATGCCATAAATGCACATGGGGCCACATAGAAGCACAGGTTAGGTCCCTACCCTACATGTGCAGGCATGTATACATGTATACTACACTCAAAGAGAGAAAATGCCTGTTTCCATTTAGCTTCCCTTCTCGGATGGAATAGTTTGTATAAGTAGGACCATAGGTTAAATATGCCCATGTTGAATGATTTGGCAAATGTGTCTAGCTTGACAGGCATTTTTATATCAGAGAGCCTAAACAGCATTATTTTCAGGGGTCAGGTCCTACTGGGCCTGGCTCAGAGATCCTTGCCAATTTTGAGGGTGTGGTATAGAGAGCCTGATGTTTGCTTTGCTGACTGGGTTGAAGACTCTTAAACACATTGCCTGCCTAGAAAAACACTCTGGATGTCCAGTTGTGAATAGTTGAGTTCTGAACTTTGGCTTCTGCAGCCATGACCAAAGGAATACTAGACCAGTTTCAAAACGTCTCCAATCATTCCATAAAAATTGTGGTTTCCCTCCTCTATCAAATCAGCTAATCTCATCTAATCATGACTGCTGTTTAAATGCAATTAAACTATAGTCAGAAAACTCTGTCTTTTTCTTTATCAGAACGTAAAAATAACTCTCATGGAGCAGTGGTTTAGTCTATACAGGGCTAAGATCCCTCCACGCATGCTCTACAAGGGCAAGTGTGATTTCCTGTTTTGTTCTCTGTCATGTCCCCAGCTCTGGGAACAGTGTCTTAATCACTACTTATAGAGGACAAGCTCACAAAGGAGTCTGGACTAGGGGTGGATGTCTGGTGAATGGTTGTGTGTAGTGGAGTGAGCGGATGCTGCTCCTGAGGTTCCTTCCTGTGATCTTCATTAGTTTAAATTCAGAGCCTGGCTGCTGTTCATGTGACTGTTCCCTGGGGAGTTAGCGCATCGTCTGTCTTTGTTGATTGCTCTATGAGGATCAGTGAAGGGTCTGAGGAATGGTGCTGGGGACTGGCTGGTGAGTGGAACAGTGCTGCATCCTTGCGTGGCTCTAGGAATTGACGTAACTGGGGCGGGGAGGAAATGAAGAAATGGCAGATAGACACACGGACACAGAATATCTGGCATTGAGTTGTCCAGGGTTTCTGATGGAGGTACTGACACATCATGGAAGGCCATTGTGTTGGTTATGTACAATTGAGTAGGGATGTAGGGTTATTCCATACCACTGAACAAGAAGTGTTTATTGTATACAGATAAACAAGGAGGCAGGTTTGTTATATAACAACCAAATAAGGAGGCAGATTTGGTTAATCTTGGTGGGAGCAATCTCTGTAGGGGAGCAGTCTTGAGGTTATAAATACCAGGGGGCCAGGGAAGCTACAGTGGATATTTTCTACACATACTACCAACAACCTCACAGAGACCAGAAGAAGGCTTTTCTATCCCTATGAGCTTTACCAAGGGAAGGTGTCCACTCCTGCAGGGCTGAGACTTTGGATGTGGATGGTCCCGTGTTAACAGCACACATTCATGCAGGACTTTACCCTGTTCCCCACACACTGGGATATGGTAGAAGCCATGGTGGGTATGCTGGAAGCCGATGATGCTATTTGTCCTCTGTACTTCAGACTGCCATCTCTCTGCCCTGCACAACGATCCCTCTGGCTCTCTTCTGCCCTGTAAACTCCCATAATTCCTCAGTTCAATGCACTATGTGACACACACTGGAAAGGTTCTCAAACCTGTCTAATGAATTAGGTTACAAACGAATAGTTTAAAGATATCCTCTAAAGAACACCCAGTGAACAATATCCATGCTGACTGCTGGGAGAGGTCTCCTTGGCAACCTCAGGCCACCTTTTCTGGATCGTCAATGTTAAGTGCATAGTGATTATTCTTCCATTGATTCTGTCTTTTGTCCCAGCTCCTGTGCATCCTACATACAGCCTTTTTCTCAAATACTCAAAAAGAAAGCTCATGAAGAATTTTAGGATGCAGATAAAGTATAAGACATGATGAAATCACTTAGTAATGTGTAAGCATAACTCATTCCAGTTGTTTGCATAGTTAGGTTTATTTTTTTCTATACTGTTGAGATTATGTCAAACGGAAAAAAAAAGCAAATCTTACTTTTTATGCAAAGAATGCATTTGCTTTTATTATTCATTACTTTTTTATTTAATCAAATTGTGTTAGTATTTCCCCCATTTTATCAAAGGACATTACAAATGCTATTATGAGAAACCAAATGTATGGTAACTGTGACGCAGTCTATCTGGACTTCTATCATTTGACAGTAACTGACAGGTAACAGGATGAAGGCTGTCTGTGTATCCGAAGCATGTTGTCAGGTGATGCTCAGGATTAGCTATGCCAGGCTACTCATCTCCCCTTGTCCAGAACTTGTTGCCTGATGTGGAAACCCAGGTTTTATTACCTAGCCATCCAAATAAGAACAACACTTTGTTCCATATAGGTTCAATGTGATGTCTATTTAAAAATATGAATATCCACAATTCGCCCCTTCTGACTTCCATAACTTTGGAAGGTAGAAATGACAGCTGAAGGGATAGATGGGGAAAAGAAAGTAGCTCAGAAGTACAACACAAATTGTCGACATGTAACATTTAATCATTTACTAGATCATGACCATACAATCCATACTCAATTTGAACAGCTATGGTTCCATTTAATAAAATGAGGTAATCATCAACTAAGCCTCAGAATCTCAGTCTGGAAATTAGAAAATCTCAGGAAGCATGTAAAATCTCCCCATGATCCACCAATCTTTTATTCTGATATTCAGAGGAACTGAATACAGACACTCAAATAGATGTATACACTTATGTTCATGACAGTATTATTTTCAGTTCCCCAAAGACAGAAACAAGAAAGATGCCTATGTGGAGATGAGTGGACACAGAAAATGTGGTGTATATATATAGTGTGTAGTATTTCAGCTTAAAAAGGAATTGCATGCTGATGTATTCTACAACATTGAGTCTGGAAGATATTACAATAAAATTTAAAAAGCAATCACAAAAGACAAATACTTTATGATTCCATTTGTTAATAGATGTCTGTAACACACACATCTTTTGTTGAGACACCATAAACAGTGCTGTTTCTCAGAGGATGGGCGAGGTGGATATAGGGAGTTGTTTAATCAGTAAGTTTACAATTTACAAGATGTAGGCAATTCTGGAGAAGGGCCTTAGTAAGGTTGCCCAATATAAATATGCTTAATGCTCCTAAAAATCACACTAAACAGTGGTTTAGATGGCATATTTTGTTTACATTTTTATCTGATAAAATAATGTAAGTAATACTTGAACCTATTGAAGTCTTAGGGACTGCGAATATGTATGTGTATAGGGGAGGGCTAACTGGATCCTGAACCCCAGGGCAGGAGCAGAATGGGAATGAAACTGACAAAAAGCTGTGAAAGACGTTCACTGAGAATAGGCAGGGAACCCTAGAAGGGAACGGAAGATCAGGAAGTGGACAACACTTCCACAAGGGACATAAAGGTACCTGGAGATCAGCAAGCGGAGATTGGGAGAAACACATAGAGAATTAGCTGAGGGCATCTTGAGGATGTAAAGGAAACAGTGGATGGATAAGAGGGTAAGGGACTTCTCTTCAGCTTTTAAGAATGAGCTAGCAATGTTTCACTAGTGATTTTGTGTAAGACGCAGGGAATCTTACCTTTACATGCATCTTTCTAAGAAGACACAGAAAATTGAAAATGGGGAAAAATTTAATTCAAAGTGAAAACAGGTCTGTTTCTGTTGGAGACTCAATAGATTTCCAAAATGAAACCTCAAACTGTCAAATTGGATTTGGAGAAACAGACCCGGTGAGGTATTATTCAATTAAATATTATGCCAGAGATACACAAATGTACTTGAAATTCAGGGCTACCATTTTTAAAGGATTCTTTAAGTATCCTATTTTTAAATTTAAACAAATATGGTAGTTTCTTGGTAAGACTGTCTTAGAACTCAGGGAAGAGGCCAGGGGAACAACATTGAATGATAATTAGTCACTATTTCTGACTTGATGGAAGTTATAGTTTATGAAGAGAGATGGACCCCCGAGGGCTTAACATAAGGTAGGGTAAAGAGGAGCAGGACCATCTTTACTGGTACTGAAGATGGATGGGGCAGGATGTAGCCAACATCACATGGTTCTCAGCAGTTGTTAAAATTATCTAGTAGTTCATGAAGAAATATGGTTGAATAAGAAAGACCAGAATGAAATCCAGAGCAAAGATAAATATAATTCAATGAATGGTAGTGTCACCTTTGAAGACAGTGACATGAAAGTATTTCTAAAGAGTAGTGGTATGTGCCTAGAATCCTATAACTTCAGAGGTTAAAGATAATCGTGAGTTTGAGACCAATTTAGGTTTCATGTATAAACCCCTTTCAAAAGGAAAATGTTACACCCCCACACACACATACAATCTGCAACTCAGAGAACAAAGTTTGAAATGAGGTTGAGTAATCCTACAGGAAACAGAAGAGGCAAATTAGAAAGGGAATTGAATGATTTCCATTGAATGGACATTGAATAATATCATAATGATATATTCTTTATAATAAGTTCTAATTAAGATTCTTTCAGTGTTAGGCCAAAGTTTAATTGTGTATAAGATTTTTTAAAAATGTTGAAAAAAAATGAAAAGTTCAGACAAAGAAGCTGACACACTACTGTGTCTAAATACTAGACATGGAGAAAGCAAGCTACTGGTTGTGTGTTATATGTATGCATGCATGTGTTTGTGTGTATCAGTCTAAACTTAGAACCGGATTGTCCTTCAGGAATAACCACAGTTCACAGAATGCAGTGGTAAGGAAAATCATATAGATGTGTGCTTGAGTCTCATGGCCATAGAGGTTCCACTTGGTATTTTTGAATGGAACTGGTATGTTAGGACGAAGACTATATATTTTCTTCAGAATACTTTCCCTCTACCTGTCTGTTTCTATATGAACCAACTTTTCTGTGAAGAACAGCCAAACATTCTGGAGAGTGCATCAGATTCATGACTATAATACTTACAAAGACATTTTCAAAGACACAAGCCTAGATGTGTTCCTTGCCACAATCTTAGGGCTTTCTGTATAAGATCAAACCAAAACAGATGGAGATGAGATGGTTTCTTGATAGGAGGACAGAGATAAAAGAGAGCCCTTGTACCCCGCTGATGAAGATCATAGTATTGCCACTATGATTTTGAAAATTAGAGTGTATGAGGGGGTTCTCAGAAAACAAAAGTAGACCTACTATGTAATCAGTCTCCTCTTCTTGATACACACTATCAAAAATAAATAGCTAGCTTAGAGATATGTCTTTTCTTCATTCCAGCATCATCCGGATTGCTCAGATATGAAAGAAACTTAAGAGTCCTATGAGAGACAAATGGATAAGGAATTTGGGGGTGGGGATGAATTGTGTATTTGAGTATCCAAGTCTGCAAACAAAAGTAGTATCAGCCTTGAAGAAAGTTAACCCTGTCTCATGGGTGAACCCATGGGTGGAACATGATGCCATGTGCAATAAGCAGGACAAAGACAAATGCTACAGGTCTCCCACACGGAATTTGTTGCCTCCCCCATCTTCATGTGTATGTGCACATGTGTGTGAGTGCACATGTGTTGATGATGTCCACAATCATCTTCAGTTGCTCTAGTACCTTATTCATTGAGGTAGGATCTCTCAATCAGACCCAAGATCACCGTTGCCCAGCTTGCTCTGGAGATCCTCTATTTCTCTCTTCTTAGACTGGAATTACAAGCAGCTTTCCATGCTAATCCAGCATTCATGGATGCTGGGAGTCTGAATTCTAGTCCTCACAGTTACGCGACAGGCACTTGAACCACAGAGCAGTCTCTCCAACCCTTGTTTGTTTTTCAAAGTAGAATTCATAGAAACATAGTGTAAGACAATAGTAACCAGGAGCTGTGGGTGTGGAGAAAAGAGAGCTATAGGTCAAAATATACGAGTCAGGTTTTGAGATCTAATATACAGCATGATGGTTGTAGTTAACAAAAACCATCTATTAAAAACTTGACATTAGCTGGGCGGTGGTGGCACAGGCCTTTAATCCCAGCACTTGGGAGGCAGAACCAGGGGGATCTCTGAGTTTGAGGCCAGCCTAGTCTACAGAGTGAGATCCAGGACAGGCACCAAAACTACAGAGAGAAACCCTGTCTCAAAAAAACCAAAAACCAAAACAAAACAACAAAAAAACCCCTTGACATTACTAGTGACTAGATTTCAAGTGTTCTTCTCAACACACACACTCTCTCTTCTCTCTCTCTCCCCCCTCTCATACATTGTAGTTATGTAAACTAATATGTTAATTAGCTTGATTGTGTTAATCATTTAATAATATATATACGTACCCAAATAGCAAACTGCACATCTTAAATATATATTTACTTGCGAACAAATTTCCATAAGGCTGGAAGAGTTTCTTTTTTTTTATGGGAGGGTATTTTAACAATTAACAAAATGAAGCTAATTGCTTTGGAGTCTTGTGGACTGAATAGGTTTCAGGAGCATGTTATCATGTCTACCATTCCCAATGCTGATTTAAAAATAGAAAAAAGTTTCATGTGTTTAAGCACGTGAATTGCCAGCTGGGTGGAATTCCTTTTACAAAGACCTAACTGAATGGATTGGAGAGGACGCTTTATTTATCTATGATTTCAACCCCACCTGTTTACCATTTTCTTGTTACAAAGAATTAGTGAATATTGGGTATGTGGCTATGAAGCAATTGTACAAATCTCCACTGCAACTATAATACAAATCCATCTTCAATCCTAGAGCAAATTGTTCTCATTCTGGGAGGAGAAAAGGTATTTTCTCAACTGAAAACAAAAAATTAACAAATATTTTGCAAAAGGTGAACTCTAGGGTCCCAACCAAATCCTGAACAAATTAGAGCGAAGCAGAAACAGCTGTTGGGTAAAACGCACATCCTAGACAAGGTTCTCTGCTGTCAGGCAGGATGGCTTGGAGTTGCTCTCCCCAGCTTTACCATTTCTCAGCACTTTGGCACTCAGCAAGAGCATGGGGGAAAGACCAGCCTGTCCTGAAGAAAGAACAGCAGGAGCCCCAAGTTCTCCTTGCTTTGAGACTGATGGAATTCCAAGGTAATTCCTTTCTTGGTTTCCCCTGGGAAATAGCCATGGAAATGAAAAATCTTGCATCCAGGACAGGAGGGTATGTGAAGCTGTGACCTAGCCTGGAAAACCCTGCAAGTTTCTTAGAATCATCAATCCTCTGCAGATGGTTTCAGCAGGTAGGAGATGGTCACCGGGAATGCCATCTGTGTAGGTTGAACTCTGTATCACAAGGGATGAGCAACATCCCCCAATTTTTGTATGTAGTCACATTGAAGTCAATAAGGGGGTTGACTCCAAAGGATTGAAATACAAGCTGAGGCAATTTTTAAAATGCTTATTTTCTTCCTACTAACCTAAAATCCTAAAAAAAAAAAAACCCAAACAAAATAAAACAAAAAAACCAAACCAAACCAAAACAACCCACCCACAAACATTTGAGTCCAAAGAAAGATATCAAATGCTTTTGAACATCCTACAGTGTTTTTGATACTGAAATGATTCAGTGTGCTCATTCTTCCACTTTTTGCTTAATCTCTGTCCCCCCCTCTTTTTCTCTCTCCCCATCCCTCCTTCCCTCCTCTGTCTCTGTCTGTCTGTCTGTCTCTCTCTCTCTGTCTCTCTCTGTCTCTCTCTGTCTCTCTGTCTCTGTCTCTCTCTCATAAAATCTTTTTTTTGCAGTGTCTGAGGGTTCCTATGAAAAGCACATCTCCTTTCCACCCAAGCTCCAAATCAATCAGAAACAAGGACAACAAAAATGATAATGTTCAAGACCAAAATATAATGGATAAAGCAGATATGATTCAATGTGGCTTATTTCTCAATGCGTCTAAGCTTTCAAGCGCTGCCTAAAATAAGGAAGCCTTACAGCGCTCCCTGATTGCGTGGTGCCAGCTGACATTGCAGGCCTCCCTCAGGGTGGACTATTGCTGTTTGCCACGTGGTAAGTGGCAATCAGCAGCATGCGGCCCGATGGAGTAGAAACCCTGGCCCCCAACACATACATTCCGTAGTATAATTTATCATTTTACGTGCAGCTAAGTTTCTTTTTATTATGCACACAAATCATAGAACAAATGAGAGACATATAAAATCAAAAAATAAAGTCTTTCTTCCCTCCCCCACCCCACCCCCACTCTCCCCTCATCCCACACTCCCTAGGCAACCACATGTAAATAGTTTCTGGTTTTACAGCTTCTGGTTGTTATCATTATAATGTTAAGTGACATTCTTCTGCTCGAAACAATACTTATTGATCCTTTTCTACAAAAGATGAGGACTTTTGGTACACTTTGGATTTGTATGGACATTTTACTGTTTTAACTTCTTTTGTGAGAGGAAGCCTAAGATTCAATAATGACTTATGCATATACTATTAGCTAGGTAATCTTGGAAGAGATTTTTTTCCCCTCTGTATAAACGTGAAGTGGCTTTTCTAACATTTGCATTTAGTATTGTGCTACCAGTCAGCAAATGTTTCATGCATTTCCATGGTGTGTGTGTGTGTGTGTGTGTGTGTGTGTGTGTGCGCCAAGACCTATATGTGGAGGTCAGAGGATAATTTATGGGAGTCATTTATCTCCTACCATGTAGGTTCTGGGGATTGAACTCAGGTCACCAGGCTTGATGGCATGTGCCTTCACTGTTGGACCATCTCACCAAACCCCTAATTGCTACTTTAAAATAATTCTGGATTTTAAAGTTGGCTCAGCAATGAAGAACGCTTGTCGCTCTGTAGAGGATCCAGGTTCAATTCCAAGCACCTATATGGCAGCTAACAGCCATCTGAACCTTCTGACCTTTGTGGGTACCAGTCACATAAAATAGTAAAATAATTACATATTACATTAAATTATATGTAAAATAATCTAATGGATATTAAATTTTTTAAAAATGCTGGTTCTGGGGCAGGAGAAATGGTTCAGTGGTTGAGAGCATTTGCTGCTCTGGTAGAGGACCTGTATTTGATTCCCAGCAATGGCTTGTAATGACTTATTATTCCAGTTCCAGGGTTTCTGATGCCCTCTTCTGACCTCCATGGGCACCAAACATACATGTGATATATATATATATATATGATATATATGCATATATACATATATGTATATGTATATGTGTGTATGTGTGTTTAATATATATGCTAGCAAAACACTTATACACATAAAATAAAAATAAGTACTTTTTAAAAATTGCTGGCTTAAAGGAACTTGGAATTTGGCCTGTTCAGTGAAGTACTTGGCACACAGCAGTGGGACCTGCATTTGTGTTCCCAGCACACATGTAAAAGCCAACCATACTCTACACCTGTAACCCCAGTCCTATGAGAAGGGAAAGAGACATCTAGATTCCTGGAACTAATGGCCAACCAATCTAGCTAAATCTGTGAACTCCAGATTCTGTGAAAGAACTCTTGTTAAAAAAAAAAATGTGAAAAAAAAAAAAACAAAAACCAAACAGGAAGACACCTGACATTGACCTAGCTAGCTTCTGTGTGAATGAATATTCCATAGGAACACAATACAACCACACAGTTCTACACATGTACACATACATTAAAGGTTTAATAGGGATTATAAGAGGTTGGATAAGCCAAAGAATAGTTACAGTTAAATATTCATAGTGTACTTAAAAAGAGAAAGATAATTACATAAAAATTCACAGAAGCTGTGTGGAACATGGTTCAGATATCTACTATATTGTACTTAGAAGTCCTAGAAAAAGCAACATGGGGGCTGGGAACATGATTCAGTAGAAGATCAGGAGTTCAATCAGCTACATAGTGAGTTTGAGACCAACTTGAAATACATATGACCCTATCAACAATAACAAAAAAAATAGCCAAAAACAATGGGATTATGGTAAACACAAGACCTGAGGGAACACTGGTCAAGACACTCCAAGCTGATACAAACCATCAAACTAGAACAAACAAACACCCACAGATCCCACACTAGATAATGAGTTAACATAAGGAATGTACAGAAATTAGTGCTGTAGAATGACTGAAACAAAAGGCAAAGAGAACCCTGAAAAATTAGGGCAAAAAATAAATCACACTTTTGTCTCACAGAAGCAATGATTGGACTAACGCATACCATCTCAACAGCATAGTGACAGAAAGTGAAAACAATGAATTGGCATGATCATAGCTTACAGAGAGAAGGTTACAATCTATATCCAGAGAAATGACCAAATGAAGGTCATATAAGAGCAATTTGTCGAGACATCCTTGTTAAAAGAAGTAACTAGAATACTAATCGTCGTACTATTGACTTAAAACCCAATAAATAAGATAGTGAATGGAAAGTTCTTTTGCTCTAGTTTTGGCAATTGATATTTTTTCTCAGTCAGCCTTCTACACAGTCCACATCCCACATGGATTCATAGGTCTCTTGCAGACACTCACTGGGGGAAGCCCTCATGACGTAACCTACCTCCTGAATCCTGGGCAGTTTTTATAATGAGATTTGGTTATCTAAGTTGGAAGAGAGAGTTGGGTGGAACTTAGAAACATTTTCACTCTTCATCTCTTCCTTCAGGTGATTGATGGCAATGGTCACAATGGTTGTTTGAGATCATAGTTTGAAATCCTGACCCCGAGTATAGTGACATAATGAGGTAGAACTTTTGAGAATTGTTTATCACATGGGATTAGTACCTTTAAGAGTGGCCTAAGAGAGCTCTTGCATCCCTTTTATATTGTTAGATTGTGATAGATAGATAGATAGATAGATAGATAGATAGATAGATAGATAGAT
>CABHPH010160110.1:28571-44130 GCA_902168325.1 Peromyscus nudipes | reverse complement strand
GATAGATAGATAGATAGATAGATAGATAGATAGATAGATAGATAGATAGATAGATGACCATAGCAGAGGCAGGTCCACATCAGAAACTGAATCTACCTTGTCTGGATATCAGACTTCCAGCCTCCAGACTGAGAAGTAAAGTACATCCGTTGTTTACACACTGCTTAATCTATGGTGTTTCATAGAAGCCGAAAGGAACAAAGATCATAGTGCAAGTCAGCAGCCAAATGAAGCACATGAATTGCATTCAGAGAAAACTCATGTCTTGTCTTCCCTGTTCCATGTTGCCCTCATTGCTTTGTGCTTCTGGTCCATGGCCATCACGTAAACAACATGTGATGGTAAGATTCATTTTGCTGTTTTCAATCAGATTGTGATTTCCCATAAAACAGGAACAGTGTTTTAATTTACCCCATCCTCCCTGCATGGTTCTTACATTCTTTACCCATAGAGACGCTTCTTGTTGCCTGTCCAATAAGAAATCCAGTTAATACAGACACTAGTATCATGAGAGATCTCTGTGTGTAAAAAAAAAACTGAAATAAATAAGTTGAAGTCTTGGATTTAGCTAATGATTAGTTTGTGCTAGCTTGGTCATTTCTTCACTTGAACACTTCCAGATTAATTCCGAAGAAGGCAATTTCATGACTATGTACTTCAGAACATTATAATCCCCAGAATCAAACCTCTCTCTGACTTTCTACTCTCACCCATTTACCCAAACAGCAAATAGATGGAATGAAAACTAGATAATCACGTGGGAGGGATTAAAGATGTGTGTTTGAGAACATTCCCAGAGCTGTCTTTGTGGGTGAGACCCATAGATAATCTTCTATCCTAATCACACTAGAATGAAAGGGGCCTTCCCATGACAGGCGATAGAGTCCAGGAGCTGTGGTCAGTTCCAGTACGATACTGAGGTCGGACCTGTCAGCCTTTCCGTAAGTCATGGGTTAGTCATGCACTGTGGACCTCGGCAGCCCTCCAGCCCCCTCTTCTCAAGAAACCCTCTGGCTTGGACCCTCTGTTGCTTTTCTCCAGCAGGCAATCAACAGGGCTCCCCGTTCATGCTAATTCTTCTCCAGCTTGATGTCAGGCCCCAATGGATAGGTTGAACCCTGTGTTAACCCACCATATTTCTTAAATGTTCTCCCCTTCCTCTATCCTGACATCTTTTACAACCTCCAAGTTTCTCAGGGTGAGCCCCTAAAAATACAATTCGAGATTTAAAGAAACAGCAATTTGGAGTTACTCTAGATGTGTCTATGGAGCTAATAGATATTCATGTTGCTTAAGAAGAAAAGGAGAAAATGGACACTCAGGGGGCTGCTTCTGCGATGTTGCTTTTTATTGGCTGCTATCTCAAAGCTCTGATTTATTGAGAGTCACTCCACTCATCTATTCAGGATCCTTAGGGATAACCCTCTTCTCTCATTTCCAGACTTCTTGGGAGAGGCCTCTCCCCCTCGTCCCACCATTCTCTATTTCTTGTTAAAGCTAAGAAACTTCCTTTTGACTCATTCCAAGCCAATGTACCCCATTCTTTTTCTATGCAAAATAGTGAAGTGAGAAAAATATTTCTCCAGCCCAGCAAAGTGTTCCAGTGGCTCCTCAGAAGACAGGCTCCAGTGTGGAAATCAATTGCCGAGCTTTGTAAGGTCTTTAGTCTCTTTGCCACTTAGCCCCGCTCCCTTCGTTGTTGTTGTTGTTGTTTTTTTTCCATCTCTGAATGATTAAATGGAGTTAGCTACTCTAAACTTGGGAACCCATTATCTTGGTTTAGCTCGCTGCCCTGTCATGAAGCCAACTGTGTATGTAGCCTTTGCCCGATTACATATTTTCAGTTTTTAAAAAATTTATAAATTGTGCCAATCATCACTTGCCTTAAGTGGTGTCTTCTGAGAAGAAATATGTTATGTAATCTAGATAATGTTGCATAGATGAGAAGGACCCAACAAGATACTCATTATTGCTGTTGTTTTTTTATTGATTGACATCCTAAGCATCGTGTGATTGCATTTGTGGCAGTGACGATATCTCATCCTTACAGTGACTCAGAGCTGCTGTCCAGAACCTTTGTAGAAGATTAGTTTCCTATGCATGTAGGCAAATGCCTTGAAGTTCATAGACAAGCGGCCATGAAGCCTCTCTTGTTTAAAACACCATGACCTCCCACCCTCAGACCCAGCCGGAATTTCTGTGTAGCCAGCCCATATAACGTGTTACTTCTGAGGCTCTTAGGCCAGTGTGTCTGGGAAAGCTTCAGGCTGGAGGCATCGAGGAGTATTAATGTGCAGACGTAGGATCTGTCAGGAATACGAGCTGTGGTGCAACACAAACCACCTGCAAGGCTTGTGATGTTTTTTTGAAACAGAGTGCCGGAAAGAAGGGGCCCAAGGCCAAGAAAGGAAAACGGAGCTGCGGATTTGTGTGCAGCTCAGAGCACAGGCAGGGTAAGGAAGCTGCTCTTGTATTGCCATGCCCTCCCCACCGCCAGCTGCTGCTTTGGGTGTCACATTTTTGTGTGTGTGTGTGACTAATGGGCCATGTCAGGTTGAGGCATACTAGATTTCTATGCACGCAAGAAAGGGAACAGAAAGGGTCAGTGTCTCCTGTAAAACCTAGAGGATGAGTTTGCACCAGCAGTGACTCTCCCGTAACTTTTTAATCAGGGTATAATGAGTGGTTTCCAAATAGTAACTCAAAGCCAAGCAATGAGTTGCCAGGACATAAGCTGTGGGTGCGCCTTAGACTTTGGGAACTGTAAATCTGGAAGGCAGGCAGATAGTCTCTCCATTAGGATGCTAAGATTAGCAATCTCTCCTCTGAGCTTGCCAAAAACCACAGAGATGCTGATACAGAACTGGTAGCAGATCTACTAAAAACAGGCAGCCATGTGCCCATCAGTGTCTGTGCTTCTGTGGTTAGGGAGCACGCAACTGAGTGAGTGATGCGCTGTTTGTATCTCTGAGATAATCAGTGTGTCTGAGGGAGTCCTCGCTACAGCAGCTCTCCTAGTCTAGCGGTTGCTTTCCAGAGCCACAGTTTGGAACTAGTTGTTGTTTTTTCCCCCTAATCCTAATTTTTGCTATGTAAGCCTTGCCTAAAATCTAACCGGTAACTTCAGAAGAGTATAGAAGTGACTGTCTGTATGAGCATTGCTGGCAAAATCCTGGAGCCCATAAATGCACTTTGAAAAACTTCAGAGGGGAAAAAAAAATAGATTTGCTGAGTGAATAGTGATCCTAACACAAGCTTCATTCCAGTGGCACAGGAGAATGTCCAACAGCGTCTGGAGTGTTGGGACACCTTGGACATTAACCAGACCAGCTTTCCCACCTACTGCGCCATCAACATATTTTCTTCCAACACTCCTCCATTTCCTCCCATCTCTCTTCACCTCCACCAGGCCCCCACGGTCCCTTGTATTCTGTTCCTCACAAAGGATGTCCCACCTGGCTTCCTGTCCTGGCTGATGAAAACCTACAGAGGCAGGAGAGAAGGAGCTGGATGAGGGCTACAGGTGACATCTAGATGAAAACCACAGACCCCAGACCCTGTGACTGGTAAAGAGAGTTGACAAGAGCAGTAATTGCAGAGTAATTAGCTCAGAACTATGTGGGTGGGTGGATGGATGCACTAAAACGCTTCCCGCCTACTTTACTGTTCTACTTTATTATTTTTAGGCAGGGTCCTATGTAGCCTAAAATGGCCTCAAAAACTCTCTGTGTAGCCAAGGATGACTTCTCTGAACTGCTGAGCCTCCTACCTCCAATTCTTTAGCCCTGGGATAATAGACATTAACTCAGACGCCTGGTTTATGTGGTATATAAATTAGAATATCCAACAAACACAGATAGAAGATTTCAATTTTAACCCACTATTTTCCGACTTCAAATATTGTGTTCTTTCCATTTGACCCCACCTTTGTTTACGTAGATGACTAAGATCCCAAACTCATAAAATAAAATATGTTTATTTTAGACTCAGAAATAACGAGCTGCTTAGTGTTTTCAGGATTCATTCGAAATGACCTGGTTGTTCAGGCAATCCATGTGTGGCACAGATGGCCTCTTGCATCTGTTTGCACTAAATAGGCACTAGATAAGTTTGAAAATATCCCATCGCCTTGAAAACCCATGAGAGCATAGAAGGCATGTGATTTTCGGACAATGACCTTTTCAGATGGCTTTCTGCTATTTTATGTGACTGGAGAATGAAACCTAAAGAGCGAGCGACTTGACAACTGTCACTTTGGAGGGTTCCGTGGAGAAGAGCTAGCCAGGTTAAGAGCTAGGGCCTTGCCTGGCACTAACTACCCATGTGATGGCCATACTGACAGGTGTTTGTCCACTTTGGGTCTTCAGTTTCCATAATTCAAAAGTGAGAGGGTATGACTAAATTAGTTCCAAGTGACAAGTAAGAGTCTCAGTGGGCATCCTTTCTTTTATGATTGAAAATACATTCTTTTCTCACAAAGTACATCCTGATCACAGTTCCCCGTCCCTCCACTTCTCCCAGTTCACTCCTACCTCCCCTCTCCCCGAGTTCCACTGCCACTCCATTTTATCTTCAGAAAACGCAGCCTTCCAAGTGACAACAACCAAACACGACAAAACAAGATACAGTGAGACAAGGCAAAAGACCTCCTATCAAGGCTGGACAAGGCAACCCAAAAGGGGAAAAGAGGCCCAATAGTAGGCAAAAGAGTCAGAGACACACCTGCTCCCACTGTTAGGAATCCTACGAAAATATCAAGCTAACACCATAAGGTAGATACAGAGGACCTGGTACAGACCCATGCAGGCTCTGTGATTGAAGCTTCCGTCTCCGTGAACCCATATGAACCCTGCTTATTTGATTCAGTTGGCCATGTTCTCCTGGTGTCCTCCATCCCCTCGGGCTCCTCCATGTCTTCCACAGGGTTCTATAACCACCAAGGAAAGGAACCCAATGGAGACCTCCAACTTAGACTCTCTCTGCATGATGTCTGGCTGTGGGTCTCTGTGCCTGCTCCCATTTACTTCAAGAGGAAGCCTCTCTAATGATGGTTGGATAATCTAGGGACTGGACAAAAAAACGAAAAGGGAATGAAATTGTTCATTGGGTGTTCTTTAGAGGATACCTTTAAACTATTGGTTTGTAACCTAATTCATTAGACAGGTTTGAGAACCTTTCCGGTGTGTGTCACATAGTGCATTGAACTGAGGAATTATGGGAGTAGTTACCTGTTCCCTTGTCCAGTTGGTTTTATGGGTTTGGATTGGAAACTGCATTGTATTTTTCAATGACATTGTTGGATTGGTCATCAATGCGTTATATGATGACTCAGCATCTTATAGAAGGAAGTTGTGGTGATATTGTGTCCCCCAATATATTGTGCACCCTAATAAACTTATTTGAGGTCAGAGAACCAAACAGCCACTAGATAGACATAGAGGCCAGAAAATGGTGGCACACAAACCTTTAATCCTAGCATTCCAGAGGCAGAGATCCCTCTGGATCTCTGTGAGTTCAAAGCAACACTGGAAACAGCCAGGCATGGTGACACACACCTTTAATCTCAGGAAGTGATGGTAGGAAGCAGAAAGGTATATGAGGCCTGAGGACCAGGAACTAGGCTTGTTAAGCTTTTAGGCTTTCAGCAGCAGTTCAGCTGAGATCCATTCAGGTGAGGACTCAGAAGCTTTCAGTCTGAGGAAACAAGATCAGGTCAGGAATTGGTGAGGTAAGGTTGGCTATGGCTTCTTCTGTCTCTCATCTTTCAGAATTCACCCCAATAGCTGGCTCTGGGTTTGTTTTTATTAATACGACCTTTTAAGATTCATGCTACAGGAAGTCTGTTTCGTCTCCATTCAAATGCTGAAGATGTCTCTACAGGAGCCTCTTCTGTATGGCTCCTCTGTGATGCAGAAAAGAGTCCAGTTTGGTCACCTCCACATAACACATCTACTCTCATTTTCTAGGAGAGTGGACCTGTGGATATTTCAAATTTTCTCTTCTTAGCTTTGCTCTAGAACCATGACAATTTTCAAAGTCCCTTGGCAACCATCATGTCTCTCTACACAACAAGGTACCTTGGAAATAAAGTTTACTCTCTATCCAGGAATAAGAATCATTATCGATATCAGTAACCCCTGCTAAGGTTTACCACAGCTCATCTTTGTCAGCCAGAGCAATTAAGACGTGTGAAGTCAAGAGTTATGCATATACTAAGGAGTGAGAAGAGGAGAGCTTCTGAGGGATTCATGTCAGCTTAAGTGGCCAGGGAACAGAAATTAGCAGAGCCTTGAAATACGAAGAACTAGAGAGAGTAAGGGAGCCTCTGATGCAAGAAGGCACAGAAGTGGGTCTTAGAAGAAGAGAAAAATCAAGTGGCTCTCCTCAGAGTCACTCCAGGTGAGTGACTTATCA
Organism: Peromyscus nudipes; assembly: GCA_902168325.1. NCBI lineage: Eukaryota > Metazoa > Chordata > Mammalia > Rodentia > Cricetidae > Peromyscus > Peromyscus nudipes. The sequence continues at coordinate 37,716 of CABHPH010160110.1, read as the reverse complement.
TAGAGAACATTTGTGAAAGTGTTAAGTGTCTAAGAAAATCGAGTGACAATTGAAAGAAGACGATTAGGCAAAAATCCTGTGAAGAAATGTATCCATACAAGTTGTTAAGGACACATCGTTTTCTAAGAAAAATCTTGAGATCTCATCTCTTGGATATTGATGACTTCTTGAAAGCTGTTCCTAGTGGGTCTTTTGCATGGACATGTGCCCATCAGCCTGCACAGGGGATTTGAGAACTTTTTGTCTCTGAAAAAGTAAGGATTATTGGAGTATAATTGATATTCAATGATAACTCTTCATTCCCAGAGTAATTTCTACAATTTCAACCAATGCCTTCAGCCATGTAACCATCAGCGTCTTGTTACACCCCCGACAATGCTCACCCAGGCTCCACTGAAGTCATTAGACTTCCTCCGCTTCCAGGCCCAGTTCTGTTTCCTGTCCTGATACTCTGTGTTTATTAAAATATCCTATAAATGAAATCACTCATTAGACTACTATCCGAATACAGCTCCTTTCATTTAAAATAAGGTATTTTTGAGGCATCCATGGTCTTATGGGCAGCAGTTATTCATTTTGTTTTATTGCTGAATACTATTCCATTAAGTGGATGTTCCTGTTTGTTTACCCTGTCACCAGACAAGAACCTTTGGGGTTTTTTTCCAGTTTGGGGGTGATAATAAGTAAAGTTGCAATAAATGTTTCCACCCAGGTTTTTATGTGGATGCGTATTTTTATTTCTTGTAGGTAAATACTTAGGAGTGGGATTGCAAGTCAAATGCTAAGTGGGTCTTTAGCTTCTTAAGAAGTTGATGAATTCATTGCCAAAGTGGCACAGCTTTCTCTTCAACTCTAGCTGCTCTTTGATTTCATGATGTGCTAAGGGATTTTTAAACATCATAATATCTACTCCGCATATATCCTCAAGTTTCACAACTTACCCAATACTTACTATCTATTGTTTCGTGTTATTCTGAAAGTATCAGGGTAGGCAAGATGCCAAATTTCAAATTAAGGAATCTGGACGAGGCTATTCCAAGCTATATGAATCCTTTCGCTCTTCGAGGCCTCAATTACTTTATCTGAATAAGGATACTCCTGTGGCCATAAAGGGGAATCCTGTGATGGAGAGTTTGAATTTTAATGTCAATCTTGTGTTAGATCCTAAATTGTTACTTAATTTCTGTGACATTGGACAAGTTACTTATCCTACCTGAACTTCAAATAAAGGAGGGTAGTAAGAACTACTTCGTGGAGCAAAGGTAATGATTAAATGGGGTATATGCAGAGCACTTGACTGAGTGGCCACTGAAGGGTGAGTGCATCATAAAAGCCTACATTTGTTGTCACTGACAGTATTATTGCTATAGAGGAAGATTTCCTGAAACACCATGCAAACGGCCAAGTACTATGTGAGGTAAAGCGTCTAGCAGCCATTAAAATTAAGAATCTAAATATATAGAGGGATTATCAGCCACATCATTTCTCATGTATCTTAATTCTCAGCCTACGGACTTTATGGCTCATGGTATGGCTTCTTGAAAGTTTTCCAGGGGGCCCTAAAATATTACTTGGGGGAGCTGGAGAACTGGCTCAGTGTTGAGAGCCCTTGCTGCTCTTCCAGAGGACCAGAGTTCAGTTTCCAGAACCTATATCTGGCCAGTCACAACCATCTTTAATTCCAGCTCTAGGGGATCCATGCCTTTGTCCTCCTTGGGCATTTACATTCATGTGTACATACCCACATACAGACTCCCCCCCCACACATGCACATAATTCAAAAAAAAAATCTTCAAAATATTTTCTTATGTAAATAGGGCTTGCAAAGCCTCAGGACCACGCCCTTCTTTTTCTCTGTTCTCTGTAGGGCCTTGTGCCTACAAGTCGATGAAGTCGATGACCATCACTGCCTGATGTTCATGTGAGCTGAAGTATATACAGGAATAGGATACTTTCCTTCAGGGTGTCTCTTGATATTCCTAATGCCCTCTAAGGCCAGCTCTTTAGAAACCCAGGGGATTTTTATGAAACTGGCTTCACACATACACACACACACACACACACACACACACACACACACTCTCTCTCTCTCTCTCTCTCTCTCTCTATGTGCTCTTAAGTGGCTTTGATGTGCACCCTTGTTTTGTGGTCAAGACTTGTCTGCCTTGTTGTCACGTGACTAATTGAAAGAGCTGTGACTCGTGAGTCTCTATCACCTGTGACTCTTCTTGTATTTGCAGTTTTCTTCTTCCATGGTGACAATCTTGCCTTCCAACTCTACCAATCCAGTAACTCATTTACTCACTTCTACAGTACATACATGTGTTTCATTACTGGACCCCAGTCTCTATTTATATATTCATTTATTTTTTGAAGAGTACAAAGATTGTTTTTCTGTTCTATTTCTCCCAGACTGAAGTTAAATGTCCATAATACTGAGCTCTGTATCCATCTGTGTTAATTACAATTCCCGTACCTAAGGCTCAGGGAAGAGTGGGAAGAGGGGGTGAAAAGACAGTAGAGTCAGAGGACCAGAAGTCTGCTGGAGGATGTGTCACTTAGAATGACTGCCTAATAAGACCTGAACAATGACAGTATATATAGACATGCTAAGGCAGAAGGAGGAGGATCGCATAGTGTCCACCCTTACACAAAGAACTGTAGGTCACCAATGACAAGAGAGGGCGAATTAGCCTTTCCAGGGAAGAGTTCCCTAATTGCTTCAGCAGCACAAAATGATCATCCTTGAACTAATAGAGACACAGCAAAAACACACTCAGCAGGTTACAGTTATGTTTGTATCTGTACTTACATAGATACACACATATGCAGCAATAATCAAAGAAAAAGAGGCCATCAATTTGAAAAGTAGATGAAGGAGGGCATTCAAGGGGTTAGAGAAAGGAAAAGGAAGGGGAAAGTGATGTAATTCTATTTTAATTTGAAAATATATTACATAAAAAATGGAGAAATTACATGTTTATATTAGTATTTTTTTATTTTTAATGAAGTTGGATTTACTTCTTTTGCATTTATTTTGAGCTCTTCCTCATCATCTTTGTAAATTATATCTTCGAGTTTATAGACGATTAGGTCTCTGAAAAATCCCAACTACAAAATAATATGCTCAAAAAATATATTAACTTTTCATTTAGTTTATTTTAATTCTTTGCAACTTTGTTTATGCCCAACAAGCCATGTTTGCATTCATCTTATTTCCTTCTTACCTTACACAGCAGCATGGTGCATTGTTCTGTTTGCTTTTCATTGTTTCACGAAGACCCAGGATACTAACAGTCTCTACCTTGTTTTTACGGTAGTTTAATTCTCTGATGCTGTGGCTATGCAGAGAAAGAAGTACCCTTTGCTGCCTTTGCCTGTACTGGAGGTTAAGTGCAGAATTATGTCCTGTAAATATTGTTAGATGCTTCCTTGAATGGAGATTAGGGACAACACTGGTATTTAACTGAGCATAGACTGGTGAGTTCTACACTAACGTTGGGCCTGCTTATAACCTTCAGGCTGACGTCTGCACCCCTCTGTCTTGCATACAAGCTCAGTTGTTTCTTTTGCCCACACAACTCTTCTGTAGCTGCCACTCTGAACAAACGGATCCGTATTCTAACATACCTCTGCTAACCTTTGGGAATTTTAAATTCCATTTTCGTTGGCCAGCAATTACTTTGGGCATTTTATGTCTTGTCAATGTTTGAACACACAGTTACTCGGCTGTGATTTAATGAAATCCCTGTCATGAGCCACTGTCACACTACTCGGGAAAGCCTATTTCTGTGATAACACTTGATGCACTTTTAGACTACATTGTAATCATGGGCATACTTTTAGTCAGTCTTCCAAGATTTTGAGTTCTCAAGACCTAGGACTCCTGATTCCCTCCAGCTCCAGTTAAAGATGATTTTGAATGAGATGCTTCCTCACTCTGAATCTTGGCTCATTTTATTCGCCTGACAATGGGTCTGTGTAGGATAGCAACTCTTAATTTCAAATTGTAAAAAGCAAAGCAGTTTTTATTCTGCATCACATCCACCACTGACAGGAAGGGGGCACCATTGAACAGCTTGTGGAGTTTCTCTAGCTAGGTGTAGACAGAGCTTAGATTATTCCAGCTGAAACTGGAATAATCAAATTTTTTGATATTCCACACTGAGATATCCGTTTGATTAACATTTGACATTTGAACCGAGGATGTAGCTAAGAATCCTTCACTGTATCTCTTTGTAAATCTGTGCACGGTGCTAATTATTTTTCTTATAACTGTCAAGTGAGTTTATAGAAGCTAAGGACGTTGATAATGAAGAATAGTAATAGTTGATAACTGTGTCCTTGAAGTTTATCAATGTGTAAATAGAATGAGTGTTTGTGTGTGTGTTTGATTGTGTGCACGTGTGTGTGTTTGTGTGCGTACACTGCAAAGTCTGGGATAAGGAGGACTTTCTTTGAATAAGCAGTAATAACAATAAAAACAGTTGTTTTCTCTGTGTCAATATGATTGGATGTTGTGTATTAAGGTTGTGCCTGAATATCAGGGGACCTAATGCCTGAAACCACTCGTAGCTCAGGGGATCTTCAGAGTCCACATAACTTTGAGAACAGAGTGATGCTAATGCTCAAGTTGATTTAGTGTAAACCTTCCAAAGCTGTCTGACCCCACTTTTTAAGTATTGGATTTGATCTGATTTTCTTGAACTGCCTGAGCCTAGCCCCACAAGGAAATGAAGAAATGGAGCTTGTTACTGTCATGGGTAAGCTCAAGCTGCTCTCTAGTGCAGTCCCAGAAATAAGACTTGGGCCTCCTCAGAAGGTGTGTAAATCTGTAGCCAAAATGAGCGGAGGGGGAGCCATTTGCTTTTAACCACAGTTTGCATGAGAATGGAATTTCTAAACAAACTTTTATCTCTTAAAACTCATTGCTGGTGATAGTTATAAAAATGAGTCTGGGGAATCAATCCCTTTAGATTCATCAAAGTGTTTCCTCCTTCCTGCTTTAAGGGGCATTTTCCAAGGAGCCAGGAGGAGGCAGCTGTGTGTTGTCGGTTCAGAGTGTCATTCAGCTTTCTCTAGGGGTTGCCCATCGGTTTGCCTTTCCAACCACTCCTCTTCTCTCCCTGTGACAGTACACCAAGGGGAACCTGAAGGAGGCCTGAGAAGACAGATTGGGTGTATCTGTAGATGTAAATCATCCTGGCCTTCTCTTTTTGTCCCGCATAGAAAAACTTCCAAAAGCCAAAGAAAAATGCCTCTTCTCTCGGTGAACTGCCTTGTGGGTAATACCGTGGGGATTGGTGCTTAGAAAGAAGTACCAGGGAGAAAATGTTCAGCATGACAGACCATATTGGCCAACTTAGAAATGACAGAGATAACATTACTCTGAAAGCCTTACTTCTTCTAACTCTCTTCCTATTGTGTCCTCTTGATTTTAGAATTCTATTTTTCCTAAACTGTATTGTGTATGTTGCCAATGCACACAATGAGAAATAGCATTAATTTTTTTTGTAGTGGATGTGATTTTTTTTTCTTCCTCATGAACAAATCTTTTCTGTGCGAGGTAAGAGCTTTGTAGCAAAACACATAGCTTACAAATGACTGATTAACTCCGATTTGCTTGAATCTGCTTATCTTGAAATAGTTTTCAGCACTTTCAAGGAATTTGACTTGGTTTATTTTAGGATAACTTGTAAGTTTTTTCACACCCAGAAATGGGTTATTTATGTTCATTTATCTTTTCCTATTTAAGAAATCATATTAGTAATCAAAGTATTTTTTTTACAAAGGAAAGAAATCTTTTTTAATTTAAATATTGGCAGCCAGATATGATAGTTTTAAAATATTTATAAATCTAAGATACAAATTTCCTTCAGATACCCTCAAACCCTGATTATTTTACAGACTCTGAAGACTTATGACTAAATGAACTGCACGCTGACATGTAACTAAATAAGTAAATAGCTGGAGTGAAGGCCAACCGCTGTTTAACAGCTTCCCCCAATACGTATACACTTTCAAACAAGCATGAAATGTAGGTCTCTGGACATCACTTAAAAGAACCACAAATAAACAGTGTGTGATCCCATGCTCCTATTCCTCCTGGACAGCCAGGGAGCATGGCTGGGAGTTGGGGTGGTTGCTGTTCTTCTGTCCAGGGTGCTCTAAACACAAACACATCTGTCCACAGGCTCAGGGTCATGCTGCTGTTGACAGTTACAGGGAGCTCAAGCAAGTGAGGAGGCCAGAAGTCTGTGACCCGTGGACCATTGACTCACCTCACCTTCTATTTTGCAAGGGATCATACTCCAGTCTCTTACACTTCAACAGTGGGGCCAAGTTAGCCTAGGAGGCTGTCAAATGCCACTTGTTAAGAATCTATTCTCTCTCTCTCTCCCTCCTCTCTCTCTCTCTCTCTCTCTCTCTCTCTCTCTCTCTCTCTCTCTCTCTCTCCCTCTCTCCCTCCCTCCCTCCCTCCTCTCTCTCTCCCCTCTCTTCTATTTTTTTCTTTTTGGTTTTTTGAGACAGGGTTTCTCTGTAGCTTTGGAGCCTGTCCTGGACTAGCTCTGTAGACCAGGCTGGTCTCGAATTCACAGAGATCCACCTGCCTCTGCCTCCCGAGTGCTGGGATTACAGGCGTGCGCCACCACCGCCAAGCAAGTCCTCTTCTATGAGATGTATGTTAAGCTCTGGTCCCACCATTTTGAATAAAATTATTGCCAAGATAGTAGAACACTTGCACAGAACACGTCTCTTTTTGTATTAAATGAAAGCCCTGAAAACGGGAGGGGAGAGAGAGGTCTCAGGAAGAAGGGATATGGGAGGGGAAAATGGTACAAGTATAATAGAGGATTATGATTAAAAAGCACTACCATAAAGAAATAAATTTTAAAATGATCAGGAATCTAACTTGCAACTGGAAGAGCTTTATACCAAATGACTAAATTACAGCCCCCTGAGTATGAAACTAAATAAAATCCAATAAAGCACAGAAAAATCATAACCAATAAAACATAAAGGATTACTAAACATTACTTAGATTCCCCTTTTCTGCACACAAGGAAACAGGCAGATGAATGCATTCAGAATAGAACTCAGTGGGTAATCATGGACTACTGGCCTATCTACCATGATAAAGTTACCTGTGTTTGCCAAGCAAATCACCCTAAAATTTAGTGACTTTGAATGACAATCATTATCCTGGATTGGCATGGTCTCACTGCTGCTCCTGATGTACACCAGCAGTATTGGCCAAAGCAGCACATTCCTTATGCCAGGTGCGTGAACCGGCTTTTTGAAGCCCATTCTCTATCCTGGGATACCTTGCTCAGCCTTGATGAATGGTGGAGGGGCCAGGCTCTGCCTCAACTTGGTATGCCAGACTTTGTTGACTCCCCAAGGAAGAGCTTATCCCTCTGAGGAGTGGATGGGAGTTGGGATGGGGGGAGGTGGTGGGGCAGGAGAAGAGGAGGGAGGGGGATCTGGGATACTATGTAAAATGAAAAAAATAAAGAGAGTCTCAGGGAAGAAAAAATTACATTTTTCAAATAAACTTGATCAAATGGCCTTTTTCTTGAGAAATAGCCTCAATTCAATAGAATTTTTTAAAAATTATTATCCTTGTTGCTAAGAAAACCAAATACTGCCACTGCTACCTTTCTGTTCTATCTACTTCAAGTATACTTTTGAAGAACTTAACTTTAGTTGGTGGTGTTTCTGGATCAAATACTACCTTGTTGACATTGGCCATCCATTTTCATGGTGACTGGGCAGTTTGACCACTATTAGGATTTAATCAAGAGACAAGGGACTGAAGTTCCCCAGTGTTTGGGCACAGTCATCCTAAAGAGGTGAGACTAGAAACAGCTACTCCAAATCAGACCAGACATGATTCCCTGACGAGTTACAGAATTGCTGTGTAATAGAAAGCCAGTTGCTGGTTATATCAGATGTTGGAGTAACTATGACATGACTTTAAGCTTGCCTTTGCAGGGTTTACGCTTTAAAATATATCTTCTAGGTTAGTATAGATGTGCCATCACTACTCAATTTGGTGAGCATCCCCCAAAGAGTGTTTTGATTGAATGATCAGATGCAACCAAGGGATATTAAGGGATGAGTTCCCTAAGAAGCATTTTGTGAGGACTGGAAAGGAGGGGACAAAGTTTATACAAATTTGTATGAACTGAGACCAAGATATTTAAATAATGAAATATTTCTGTTCATTTAAAAATACAGTAGTTTTGCATGAAATACAGGCACACGCAATTGCTTTTATAGTCAAAGAAGACTATGACTGCCCTCCCAGAGGAGAGTAGTCTCTTGCTGTGGAGATAAATTATTTGTGTAGAGCAATGGTAGTAGGTGTAGAGGAGTTAGGAAAGAGAAGGCAAGTGGGGATATATTTATCTGTAAACCATTCCAGATCTAATCTCAGACTACTGCTAATACAGTCTATTTCTTGCTTTGTAATTGGAAGTTGCTTTGAGTGGGACCTAGTTGTAGACAATAATGACTACTCATTATCAGGCTAGTGTTTAAGAAAGGGTTGTGTATATGTACATGTAGAGGTACATGTGTGTGCCGAGTATTGTAGAAAGGTCTGTAATACCTGCGTGACTGGTTTCCAGAAAAGGGGAGAAGGAGGCATGTAGGAAGAAATTTCCATAGACAGTCAATTCATTGTCCTAGATATGCTAATTTAAATTATCTAAGTGGTCTCTATGATTTAGAATGGCATTATTAGAGATCAGTGTTGCTGTTTTCTTTGAATTATCTATCTAAAAGTTAATGTTTTTCTCCCCTCACAAGTGCATGGAGTAATAATTTGAGATTTTCTGAGGGTAAATATTCTAGAAAGTTTTATAATTTAAAAATGCTAGAAAAACTTCTTAATTGCATTGGTTGCTGAAATAACCTCACTTATGAAATTTACATGTATATCGGTCTTCCAAGGGTTTTTCTTACCCCTTTTCCCCCCTAAGCTTTAAATCATAAAATGCTGCATTGAAAATTTCTGAAAGAAGTTTGTATGAAACAGAGTCCATATTGGAAATCATGGTAACCAATAGTGACACGGTCTATTTTGACAATTGTTATGAAATACCTTAAACTTAATAATTAATAAACAGAAATCAATTCT
>CABHPH010160110.1:0-28171 GCA_902168325.1 Peromyscus nudipes | reverse complement strand
CCAGGCTGGCCTCGAACTCACAGAGATCCGCCTGCCTCTGCCTCCCGAGTGCTGGGATTAAAGGCGTACGCCACCACCGCCCGGCCAAGGCCTCCTTTCCTAATATTGTCTTTTGAGGGTTAAGTTCGAACTTGAAGTTGGAGGAATATGCGGATTCAAACCACAGCAGTTATCTCATTAAAATGGTCACGTGGTGGTGTAAGAGACAGTGATAACACTCTCTGAGATTGGCTTCCCCCATTTCAACCTTCATGTTAAATCACCAGAGTGTAGCAGGCCCATAGAGCAGGGATGATAACCTCTAAAATAATAGGACACTTGATTGAATAAGGATTGTAAGAGGAAGCCAGAACTTGCTGTGGGAGTTTATTAACTTGGAAGACTGGGGTGGGGTGAGGTTACAGAAATTGGTTTTTAATTCCTCACTTTTCTGACTTGTGTAGGCAACTATAGCCCATTTTCTTGTTGGTCAAAAACACTCTTGGGATACTCCATTTCTCAACGCTCCTCACTGAGGAACGTCTTCTAACCTGGTATATAAATTCCTTCATCAGGACATTCCAGCCTTGGTCTCACCTAAAGGCAATGCAGCAAGAGTGTTTCAGAGTTGACTCTGCTGCACAAACAAAGGTCTTTCTGGATTTCCATCTTGTCTTTATTGGCTAGGTTCATGTGAGCATCGAACTTCCTTTCTCCTGCTCTATGCTTCTTCATATCAAAGATGTGTGTGTAGCAATAACCACTGCTTAATTTCTAATTGTTACGGAAATCAAACAGGAGATGAAGGTATACATATCACAAAAAATGCTCAATGTCGGCCACCATTCCCAGTTCAGTCTTTATTTTCTTAAAATAATGTTTCTATTTATTTTTTTTCTTATAGCTAAAGTGATGTGGGCATAGAGTTGGAAGAGTCAATGGCACTACATGATTTCCTATGAAACATAGCAGAATTCTGTTCCCTGTGTCTTGTCCCTATCCCTGAGAGGAAACCTGTGGTGATATATTGTGTAACCTAATAAAACTCGCCTGAGGATCAGAGGACAGGGCCAGACAGCAGTGGCATACACCCTTAATCCTATCAATCAGGAGACAGAGATCCATCTGGATCTCTGTGAGTTCCAGGCCACACTGGAAACAGAGCCAGGCTGTGGTAGCACACACCTTTCATCCCAGGACTGGGAAGCACACCTGCCTTTAATCCCAGGAAGTGACGGCATGGCAGAGTAAGCTATATAAGGCGTGAGGAAACAGGAACTAAGACCGTTCAGCTGAGGCCCTTTCAGGTGAGGACTTGGAGGCTTTCAGTCTGAGCATTTGTGGAAACAGGATCGGCTGAGGAGTTGGCGAGGTGAGGTTGGCTGTGGCTTGCTCCGCTTCTCTGATCTTTCAGCTTTCACCCCAATATCTGGCTCTGGAACTTTTTATTATAAGACTATTTAACATTCGAACAACAGAAACCACTTCTTCTCCGTTGTTCTTTTGGTACCTATCTCTCATCTCTAAATCAGAGCTTCTCAATCAGTAAGTAGAAAATAGATTGCAGGTGTGGGGAGATATTGATCCTTTCTGCCCTCAGGGTGGTCAGGTGGAACCTAGGGTGGCATGAGCCCCTGTCTGGTTGCCTCCAATCTCAATCAGACTTTTCCATTTATTCCGGTGTGCCTCATAAATATTTATGCATCTGTGCCATGTCTTGAACCTAGTTGGGAAGAATTGCTAAATATAGTGCTACTTACAGATGTTTCGGTTTAGGCATTATGTTCTGACTTCATACACACGCCTACACACACACACACACACACACACACACACACACACACACACACGCACACGGTTCTTGTTTCTCCCCTGCCTATACAGTTATCATGAGTCTACCTATATATAAACATTCAATATTTCCTACATTAAGAATAGGTAATTCAGAAACAGTATATTAAGTTGCATTCCCTTTTCTGAAGACATTTTTCTAAACATTTCTCTTGTTTTTCTGTTGAGTTCTTTGTGTACTTATCACTAATTCAGCCCAAATTCCTCACCAATTATCTAACTCTTCCAACATGCTTCAAATATCTTAGCCTAGAAGGGATGATATCCTAATTCTCAGCAGTTTCTCTTAATGGATTCTATCATCTCCTGGGCTGATGGAGAGCTCGTCCTTGGGAGATACTTCCTTGTGTCAAGGCCTTTCTTCTCATTCCTGTGTTTCCTTCTTTTAGCCATGCCTGCCTCTCTTTTGTTTTGGTGGAACCCGTCTTGTGGGAGATTTATAAGAAAGCATCACAGGAAATGACATTTCCTTTAGACTACAGTGTACCTAAATATGTCTTTATTTTAGTACTACCCCCCCTTTTTTGGAAAGCTTAGTTGACTATAGAATTTTAGGGACTAACTTAGTTTCTCCACAAATGTGGAGGCTGTATTACCTTCCAGCTCTTAGTTCCATCATTGTGAAATCGAGAGTTTGTTTGGATCCCAATGCTTTCAGTCTCCTGCTGTAAGTACATATGATACTGTGAGAATCCTCAAGATTATCTTTCTGTGAATCTATTTTCATTCGGTATGCCAGGTGTGTGGTAACTACGTTATTTAATTCGGGACATTGTTTTTTAATTATTTATTTTATGGGTATGGGTGTTTTGTTTACGTCTCTGTGCATGCACGACACTCATGGCTGGTGCTTGTGGAGTCCAGAAGAAGGCACTGGATCACCTGGAACTTGAGAGCTGCCAGCTGGGTGCTGGGAATTCAGTCTGGGTCTCTGGAAGAGCGTCTTGTGCTCTCAGTCACTGAGACATCTCTCCAGCCTCTTTCCCTGGTGACTTCCTCCATTTTCATCAGTGCTTTCTTTCTGAAATTTCTATTTGGATGTTAAACAATCTAGACTGTTTTCTTATGGTTCTGTTGTCTAGACATTACGTCTTTTGGGAAATTTCCCCTATTTTATCTTTCTCATGCAGTTTTCATTTCTGTTTGCATGCTTATTTCTAAGACCTTTTTCCAAACGATCAGAGTGTTGTTTTGGGCAGAGAGCATCCAGTCCTTATTTTACAAATCTCTTCCATTAATAACATTTCAGTTGACTTTTCGATTGTATCTCTTCCAGTTCCAGGTACCTCTCTTTCTTTGGTTGTATTCAAGTCCCTGTTTTCACTGGTAAAGTCAGATTTTTAATGGTTAACCTCAGATCATTTTTGGCAGTGATGTCTAATGGCTACAGTAAAACACTAAGCGCTGCAGAGGGAATGATCGCATGCCAGTATTTAGATGGATAGTTTCGATGGGCTGGTCATGGGGGAACCTTGGGGCTGTAACTCCATGTCTGCCCACTAGGGCTAGGCAGCTGTTGTTCCTATCTCTTCAAAATATATTCGACTTTGAGAGCTTCTTTCCTTTCATTTTTAAATTTGCAACTTGTTACTTTGAACCTTTTCTTTTCTCCTGTTTATTGAAGATATATTTAATTCTCCCCACCTCCTATCCCATCTGGATCCACCCAGTTTGTGTCTTTGAAAACAAACAGGCTTCTAGGAGATAATAATATAATAAGATAAAACTTAAAACAACACATCTGAATTGGGGAAAAAAGAAACCGAAGGAAAAGAGTCCAAGAGCAGGCACAAGAAGCAGAGACTCACTCATTCACAAGGTCAGGAATCCCATAAAAACACTAAACTGGAAGCCATATTATATACACAAAAAAACCTTGTAGGATAAAAAGATAAAAAATATAAATAAAATAAAATTAAAATTAAAAAATGATAAAATAAAAGTGGTAAATCCCTGACATGACATCATGAGACAAGGACCCTACAAAAATGTCTCTGAGTTCTTTTCCTGCTGCTAATCTACTACTGGGCATGCAACTACCCTTAAGGGTTGTTTGTTTCCCCAGTCAGCTCCCTTCAAAGAAACTAAATTTCATTTGAGAGTGGTTATCAGTTGCAGATGGCTTCTGGATTAGGAATGAAGACTGTGTGCCCCCTTCTTTTTTTCAGTTCTAGGACCCTATCTGGTGCAGACCCATGCAGGCCCTCTGCATGCTGCCTCTGCCTCTCTGAGTTCATGTGTACATCTATCATGTTAATTTAGAGGGCCTTGTTTTCTTGGTATCCTCCATCAGCATTGGCTCTTAACACTCTTTCTGCCTCCTCTTTCATGGAGTTCTCTGAGCTCTGAGGAGAGGAATTTGGTGGAGACTTCCCATTTAGGGCTGATTGTTGCAAGGTCGCTCATTCTCTGCATAATGTCTGACTGTGAGTCTCTGTATTTGTTCCCATGCTGCAGGAGGAAGCTTCCCTGCTGATAGCTGAGCAAGGCACTGATCTATAAATACAACACAGAAGACTGTCATTAGGAGTCATTTTATTGTTACTTTTTTGTTTGGATTTTAGAACAGTAGTGTTTGGTTTTACCCTAGGTCCCTGGGCTATCTGCCTAGTCTTAGGTTCTTGGTTACCTAAGCAGTGTTGGGTTCCATCTTGTGTATGGGTTCCATCTCGTATAGTAGGCTTAAGTCAAATCAGATAGGGGTTGGTTACTCTCATAAGCTTTGTGCCACCATTGCCCTAGCATATCTTGCAGGCATGTATACCATTATAAATCAGAGGGTTTGTGGCTTGGTTGGTGTTTTCATTTCTCCTTTAGTAACATGCCGAGTACTTTCCTGTACCAAAGATGCTAGCATGTAGGGTGGAAGCTGGGTAAAGACCCAAGCTTGACCTCTCTGTGTTAAAGTAATTGTGTAGGTGCTGTTTTCAGCAATGGGGACTTTCAATCAGTTTGTGGAGAGCAACTTATAGCCTTGGCAACAGTCTGGTTATTTGGGGATTCCCATGGGACCCCTTTGGCCAACAACTCAATTAGATATAACCCAATACTAATACTGGAGGTTTTGTTTGGTGACAAGGGATGGCAAGTTGAAGATTTTAGGACTCTATCAGTAGTAAACAGAGGGTACCCAATGTTTCTTTGTCTCCCTCTGTTATTTCCTTTCTGTATTATTTTAGGACTTAAACAATTTTCTTTCATGTCACTATTTTGCCATCTTTCTGTGAAAATTGAATTTATGTTTCTCTTGTATCTTATAGTTTTAATTATCCTGTCTTCCAATTTGTTACACTTTCCTCTTACCCTTTGTTACCACTACAGTCTCACCAGGCCATTGTTTAATCTCCCAGTCTTTTCTTCACAATCCGGTACACAGGACTCTATTTCCTTAGTCTTCAAAGCATGATGAGTTTTCTCTGCCTCGTGCCTGGATTTTCACATGACATGCTCACACCTGCTACTCTTTCCAATCGAACATGACTAACATTGACTGATGCCAAGTCTCGTTCTAAATACTGTAATACATTTTTGACTCTATCCTGATAAGAACTATTTCAACTCACTTGCCCTGCTACCTTCATTTTAAATATGAAAATACTGAGGCCTTTAGAAGTTAAACATATGTTCTTCAAGCTACAGACTCCTTAGCTGGCAGAATTAGATTTTGAAATGTGACTTCTTCCATGATATGAGTTCTACACTACTTACAATTGCTATGAAAATAGTCTTATTATCTATGTCACAAGTGAAGACATTATGGCCAAGAGAGGTGATACATTCTTTCCCTGATGGTTAACTTGGAAGGGCAGCCAGAATTTTGTTACAGCTTGAAGGCCCTGTCTACTGTATTACTGAGATAAATCATGGCCTTTTTCTGGTTAGCAAAATGCTAATGCTGTTTCACGGATTCAGTTTTTTTTTTTTTAAATCAAATTGTTGAACTGTTCAAGCACTTAGCATGGAAACATGTAAATGGAATATGTAGCATTAAAATATTCTCTCAGCATTTCAGCATTGAATTACAATATGAGAACATTTAATCCAACTACCATCTTTGGCAGTTGAAGGTGACATTCAAAGAAGCTGAGGCGCTTCTCCAAGTTTACTTTGCTGATTTCCAAAGGAGCGGCGTCAAAACCAAGTCATCAAGCACAATTCTTGGTTGTAGTTACAGCAATGCTTTGCAAGTGACTCACGTTGTTAGCAACTCTAGTGTTTGTTTACCTTAGCTCACAGTCACTTTGTAAGATACACTTTTCTCACAAATGGGATTTCTGTATGTCAGACATGATTTTCCATAAAAAAAAAATAGGATTGTTTCCCAAGTGGTGCATTTTTGGCCCCTCAAACACAAAGCAATCATATAACAGCAAATTCACAAATCTCTATATTGTTCAAAAGTGAGAGCAATTTTCTTTTTCTTTGCTGGAATTGGATCCCTGAAGCCCATCATACCACAGATCATGGGTAGTGCTCTTGCCTTCTTGGTTTACAGAAGACAGGGTGCATTCTGTGTTCCATTTGTCTCTTTAAACTCAGTCTTGGGTTTTATCTTGGTTCCAAGGTAAATATTCTTTAAAAGTCCAATCTCTTAGCCATTCCATTAAAAGGTTTATCTTGTGTGTGTGTACTGCTTGTTTATTTAGCAACCTTATGAGTCTACTGAAGTGTTTATTTAGTAGGCTTTCTAAATTATTTATGGCTAGAGAAAACTAATCTTTGGTCACAGTGGATCTTTGGTGTTGGGAATCCGTACATTGATTGATTGTATTGCCAACTGGTAATCTGTAAAATGTGATCAGACTTCCATCAAAGTTAGATGTTCAAGCACCTTTTTTTTTACAAAGAAAAACAAGTGTATGTTATTTTCTAACAAATACTAGGAAATTAGAAACCAAGGTTTCTGAGACAGTTGAGTGGTAGTTAATAACTTCTATTTTTACTGTTTTTCTTCTATTTTTTTTAAAGCACAGTGATAGATTAGAAAAGAGAAAAGACTTTATCCAGGAACTTAGAAAAAACTGGAAAAGTATTGAAGACAGGAAAAATATAAGAGAAACCACAGCAAATATGTCTTGGAAGAAATGTCAACAACACAGGGAAACACAGTCTTTGGCTCTTCATCCTATCCTCAGGCTTGGCAGGTTTACAACGCAAGGCAAATGACCAGCATGCCCTGAGTTATACTTCTCTAGTTCACAGGAGCCTCAGGACTTTTAAGTAAAGGGAGTGTTCAACTTCATCTTTGAGGGCAAAGATTAGAATCATAGCATGTTAGCACTCAAAAGGAATTCATAGATCATCGACTTTCTACCATAATCTCTTTGTTTCATAGTTGAGGTCGCTCTGAGGCCAAGAGAAAGGATATAAGTTTTCCTGAGTCATATAGTAAGTTAATGTTAGACGTTGATTAAAATCCACCAAAATCTCAATTCTCAGACTACAGTGTCAGCAATAATGTATTAAAATGCAGCTAAAATCCAAGCTGCTTAACTTGGCTGACCTCATCTCCTTTGCTCTCCTCCTCATTCCCTCTGGCTCTCCTGCACTGGTCTTCTTCTTGGTCCTGGGATTGACGCTGCAAGGCTAGAAGGTATTTCCTGTGTGCCCATATTTGCAGTACTGTTTCTCAGTCTGGAAGGATGCCTCTTTGGGTGTTTTCCCATCACTCAGATCCTCAGTCCCAATCTAACTGCCACCTCTCTAGAGAGTCTTTCTTGAGTAGGTAGGGCTACATTGATGCCTACTAAATCATGCTATCATGTTTTATTTCTCAACATAGCATATACTGCAACCTCCTTTTCCTACTTAATATTCCTCCAGTGGAATGCAAGTTTTATGAGTGTATGAATTTGGCTTATTTGCTTTGCCTGTAGATGCCTAATGCATGGCAAGCACACATAAATAGATATAAAATAAACATAGAAATACATATTTACAAATACCTGGGATCCAAAAAGTCTCACCTGTAGCAATTATACTTTCATGTCACCGTATTTCTGCACTCTTCTTAATATGAATAGTTTCTAAGTGGATATTTGAAAGTAATATATATTCATAAATTTGTTTATGAAAATGCATGCATACATCTATAATAGAAACTTTAATTATTGAATTCTATTAGACAATGAAATGATAATATAAAAAAGAAGGGCATTGAACATTATGACTGTTTTTGACATAATATATGATTACCCTGGGGCTTTTTGAATTCTGTGGGAATGCTGGTTCCATCTAAATATGAATCCCCTACAGTATTCATAAGGGTATCCTGTTGACTTAGAATGTTCATGGAGTGCACATGTTCATTTTTATTCATCAACAACATCACACAAGTGGCAGCATAGAGACCTAGGAGAGTCCCATGGGGCTGGTGCCTACCACCTCCAGAATACAACAGATTAGCATGCTTATTGTCTTTCTGCCTGGAGCTGACATGACGTTAGAGTGGTGTTTACATTTCTAGCCTCACTCCTGTTAACTGGGTAGGTTGAAGGTAGTGTGGAAGAGAATAGAGCGATGCTAAGATGAGTGGCAGAAGCCGTTGCCACTGCGTGGCCGCCCTCTGCTCGAACACACTTGAGAATTTAATTCTCAGTGCGAGAATGAAAAGGACATTGTTGATGGCTAAGTAGTTTCTTGTCAAGTGCTGAGTTTCATGTTTTATGCATCTAATATTGCTTTAGGCTTTGTCTTAAGAATGGAGAACCTCAGTACAGAAAGGACTGACACATGAGAGTGAACACAAAAGGGTATGTCTTAGGATCTCTCTCTCTGTCTTTCTGTCTGTCTCTGTCTCTGTCTCTCTGTCTCTCTGTCTCTGTCTCTCTCTCTCTCTCTCTCTCGTGTGTGTGTGTGTGTGTGTGTGTGTGTGTGTGTAAAGGTACAAAAAGAGAGACACACAGAGACAATTTGCTTCTGTAGAACCATGAAAAGATTAGAATATTAAATCTTCAACAACAGTTATATCTCTTAGAAGCTATTGAAATAAAACTGTCTTATTCCATGTTATTGGTCTTATATATAAATATGTATCGTAAGTAGCAGTTTGATAGTGTGGTCTATAGTACAGTTTGAAATGTTTTGTGTGGTTTGAGGTAGGAGCCTAAATTGCTGATACGGATGATTTTTAAATATACCAATTGATTTTCTTTCTATATCAGCAATGTCTTTATTGTTCTATGCTCACTCTTTCATTTTTTGTAACTAATCACTTTAGTATAAAAATTTGATTCATATAATAATTTTAATTACTTTCTTGAGCCTTTCTTTCCTTCCTTCTTTCCTTCTTTCCTTCCTTCCTTTTCTTTTCTTTTCTTTTTCTTTTCTTTTCTTCCTTCCTTCCTTCCTCCCTCCCTCCCTCCCTCCTTCCTTCCTTCCTCCTTCCTCCTTCTTTCCTCCTTCTTTCCTCCCTCCTTCTTTCTTTCTTTCTTTCTTTCTTTCTTTCTTTCTTTCTTTCTTTCTTTCTTTCTTTCTTTCTTTCTTTCTTTCTTTCTCAGACAAGGTCTTTCTAAATAGCCCTAACTGTCCTGGAATTTGCTGTGTAGACCAGGCTGGCCTTGAACTCAGAGATCCACCTGCTTCTGCCTCCCAGACACTGGGATTAAAGTCACATACCCTACATCTGGCTTCTTGAGTTATTTTCTTACTGGTTATTCTCAGACATAAAATGTATATTATCAAATTCTCTTTCACGAATCTATTCTTGTGTATATATTGCAGGTTCAATGATGCATTCTTGTAGTGGCCATTGTATAAAGTATTAGATTTTTTAAATAAGCTGACTAAAGAAAGAGCATAAGTGTATATATATATTTATAGTGTTTGTTATAATGACTGTCTTATTAACCTTTCTAAGGGTCATTTCCCTTACTCCAGGACTTGTTACTATGATCAGTGAGATGGCTGTATAATATGGTCATAGCAATATAATTATTCACAGATTGCTTTGTGAAATTGCATTTTCAATAAGCTAAGAGAAGAAAGAAAAAGAAACATTCAGTTATAATATCTTGTATAATTTTAGAGACAGTCAGCATATTCATGTTTATATGCTTTTCTTATGTGAATTTCATTTATATAATTTTGCTTTGGACCTGAAGGTCTTCCTTGTATTAGTTCATGTATGAAAGTCCTGTGAGTCATAATAAACAATTTCAACTTTCTTTACCTAGGGTGTTTTTAGATTGGCTTAATTTTTCAGTTAGTTTTTTCTGGATGTAATGTTCTTAGTTGATACTGGAATTTTCATATGCCATCTTATTGTCTTCTGGCTAGAAGATGTCTAAGGAAATGTCAATTGCTAATTTTACCATGATTCCCTTGTGTCCTATAAGCCATATTTCCCTTGCTGTTTTCAATTGTTTTTACTTTCAACCATTTTCATTATATTGTGTCTGGACATGCCTCTACACACAGCTGATTCTTTCTAGAAAGGAAGCAGATCATGAAGGGAAGGAGACAAATATCTAATCATGGATTGTCAGTGGTAAGGAGCCCCTGAAGTAATCCAGACCTATAGGTGGGACTGTGGGAAGAGGAGAGGACAGTAGTGAACATATGAAGGCCTTTTGGAATAGTTCTTCCTGAGGTAGACTCTATCCAGTGAAGTCAGTCAGACAGGGCAATTGGGATCTATTACTCTTAGTCTGCTGGACTGACATGGAGTTTCTGTTACCTGGACCTGAGAGAATAAGAATTCCAACATGCTGCCTTTTTGGAGTAAAATCTTAGCTCCAGCAGAAGCTGGGGGTATCTAGAACTCCAGGATGTTGGGGAGACAGTAATGGTGAAAAATTACATTTAAAATCATTCATTTTCTTTTCTTTTAAGCAAGACTATAATACTTAAATATGAAATGCGCCAGTAACTTACATGTCATCCTTATGCTAAGAATATGCTGATCTCTGTATCAATACACTTTTACCCTGTGTTCCCTGAAGAGAGCACTGTACATTCAGGATTCCTTGTGAAATTTAATGGACTCATGAGTAAATAGTTTTCTATTTCATACATGATGTTAGGGCAATTTCTGGAGATGATAATTATGTATTTTAATTTTCTTCTTTTTTGCCAGTAAAATTATTGTAGTTTCCTGGAATAACAAGTCTAGGGAACATGTTACTCTGTATTGAGAAATCATCACAGTGCTATTATTAAAAGTTAAATCAACTTGATAAAAGTGACCTCTGTGTACAAAGGGAAAAAGGCCATTTAGAATTTGGCCTGAGTATTATTTTCCCAATCTGTAATGTTACATAGTTTATAGCATCTTTAATCCATATAGGTTGATTCATTTATCTGCATTGCACATGCATCATTATCTTTGTTTATATTCTGTCTTTGGGGCCAGAGTAACCAAATTTGTCATTTTTGTTTGTTCTGGAAATGCTTAGACCATCAAAACTAACAAGGTATTCCACTTATTGGAGCACCAGTGATATATCCATGTATCTGGTCTGGGTAGCACTTGACAGTCTTAGGTGATACACCGTTTGTATCAAGGCTAATCTTGATCACTGGAAGTGGAAGTTGTCTCTTAGCTTTTATTGAATATGTTTCAGCCCTTGACCCAGGAAAGACCACAGAGTGGGTGGATTTAGTGATTATCAAGGAGTGACTTTCTGTATATGTTCATTTCAATTTTATAACCATATACCTGTTCTCTGCAGAGAGACTAGCACTGTCTAAATTAAACTTCAGCAAACTTTTAAGTATGGAAGAACTACAAACTTCATTCACTTCATAGTTTTTTTTTTCTGTTCTTTTTGGGTCATTCTGGAGATCAAACCCAGGAACTTCTGCATGCTCGATAAATACTGTACAACTGAACTATACCTGTATCTACCCATTACGGTTATTAATATGAAAATTATCTCAAGTGTTATAGTGCATTGATGTCTTTATCTTTATTTGTCTAAAATGTTTAATATTGGAAGAAATATCCCTAAGTATCAAGGAAGATAGTCTTTACCTAACAAATTCATAATATTGCATCAAATACATTTGTATTAAAGCTTGCTATCATACAGTGTAGCATGGGTTTACAAATTTCAGTAAACTTTGTTATGAGATTTTTGTCAGTATAATGAAAACCCTGAGATAATTAACTTATCAAGAGTAAGTCTATAATCTAGTACATGGGTTTGGGGCCTTTAGTCCAAGAATTAGCATGTCCATTGCCTTTAAATTTCTGCTGTGAATTCTGATAGATGATAATGGTAGGAAGCCCAAAACAAGAGTCATTTTCTGACCTCGAAACAAAGGAGAAAGACAAAGATACTAGGATCCCACTCTACCTTTGGAAGGTAAATCTCTCAGTGACACTAATACCTCTACTAGGCTCCAATTTCTTTTCTTTCTTTCTTTCTTTCTTTCTTTCTTTCTTTCTTTCTTTCTTTTTTCTTTTTTTTTTAGTTTTTCGAGACAGGGTTTCTCTGTGTAGCTTTGCGCCTTTCCTGGAACTCACTTGGTAGCCCAGGCTGGCCTCGAACTCACAGAGATCCGCCTGCCTCTGTCTCCCGAGTGCTGGGATTAAAGGCGTGCGCCACCACCGCCTGGCCTAGGCTCCAATTTCTAAAGCTTCTAACACCTCTGAATATCTCCAAACTGGAGAGCAAGCCTTTCAACTTTGAGAGAGTCAGCACCTCGATTATAGCAATGAATTTAAGAAAAAAGGTTTGTGATGGAGTAATTGAAAGATACTACCTAGTAAGATGAATTTCTACTTTCTTATAGTAAAGCAAGATAGATATTTTCCAGGAAATGGGAAATGATATCTTGAACCTTCTGGCATAGAACAAGTTATATTCCATAGAAAAAATGGTTAGAACTCGAAAGAGTAGTTTGAAAGAAAACACAACATTTCACTATTTTTCCCCCTTGTTTAATTGACTGAAGCAATGCACTTCAAGACTGTACACTTAGTTTACTGTTTCAATTATTTTCATATTATCTTGGGTTATTATGGGTAATTATACATGCCCAGAAACACAAAGAGCAGTGATGACTTCAAAGATTTATGTGTACTAAACACTTTTAAATGATTCAAAAGTAGAACATTTTTGAATACTAGAAATTTGATCTAAGGAATGGAGCTGGGTTTTATGTAGACTTTTTAAAATATTAACATGTAACTATTGGCATAGCAACAAATATAAGCATTTATTTATAGTAGCTAACTTTTGTGTCTGTATACTCTTAGATTATTTTATTCATTGAATTTGCTTAGCAAGTATTTACTGATTACTTAAAAGAACAACAAAAGTAAAGAATTCAGGGAATTCTGCCCATCAAATCTATGTTTACAAGGATCTCATGTTTCTGTGAAGGCATAGGCACAGGAATACAGAATCACAATAGAGTGTGCCCAGTGAAGAAATCTATCAATGCAAAAATGCATTAAGACCTACATGGACAATGAAGAGAAAAATATTCTTTTTAGGAGACTTGGTAAATTTTGATCAAAGAGAATGACTAGTTTATTCTAATAAGCTTGACTTATTTTAGAGGAAATTAAGCAATGAGGTATATTTATGTTAGGGCTTCACTTCAGGAAGCTATATAGGAGTGATGGAGCAGGTAGATGATACAGAAGTGATGCTGAAATCGATAGAAGTTGGAAACCTGTTCATGAAAACCAGATGATCAGGATTAGTAAGAATTTGATTCCAGAGATAGTAATCCATGGATTTATAAATAATTGACAATAGATATTGACGGGATGCTAGAGGGCGTCAGCAGTAATGCCTGGGATGATATCTAGATCTCTGTCTTTGAAGCCAAGGCATACACAGCTTCCAGAATTGAAGCACAGAGTTCTAGAAGAAGCAGCAAGTATGTAGATAGGCTCAGTTGCCTGGTGTTGAGTTTGCAGTTTCTTGAGGATTGCCAAGTGAGGATGTGAACTTGAAAATGAGCTGAAGATATCACTGAGATAATGATGGTACTACCACAAAATGTTATTTGTTCATCCTCTGCCCAGTATTCATTTGACATCTACTTTATCTTGCTTATGAAGAATGACATGAGCCGGGCAGTGGTGGCGCACGCCTTTAATCCCAGCACTCGGGAGGCAGAGGCAGGCGGATCTCTGTGAGTTCGAGGCCAGCCTGGGCTACCAAGTGAGTCCCAGGAAAGGCGCAAAGCTACACAGAGAAACCCTGTCTCGAAAAACCAAAAAAAAAAAAAAAAAAAAAAAGAATGACATGGCCTCAAGGTTAAACACAGCCAGGAGACAGTGAGATGCCATGTCTAGAGCCCCATGTAGTAGGTATGGGTATAGAGCACTATGGCAGTTCAGGTCTCTACATAAACTTTCAACTTAGATACCTTCTACGTTTTCATCCTGAAATTCCCTGGCATATAGTCCTCTGATGCTTCCTTCCCCTAACACACTCTCTGGGTTCTTTATTTTTCTCCCTCCCCATTTTCTTCCTCCCCCAACTGTTTGTGTGTTTTTTCATTCTTTATATTGCTACCTGCTTGATAACTAAATTGGGTATATTCCTACATCTTTCATTCCTAGATCTATATCTACTGAATTACAGACCTTAGAAAAATTGCAGTTTAAGTTAAATAAAACTTGGCCAATATCATCTGTAGTGCCATGATTTTCTTGAGTTGAAAATACATGTTTTTTTAAAAGTAAAGAGAAAACACAGAATATTTTGTAATAAAGTATGAAAATCATTTTCACAAGTTACAGATGTCGCAATAACTCCTAAGTGGTGAAACTGCATAATGTCATTGCTAATGAATTAAAACATTTTTTTTGCCATTTTGCACTTTCCATGTCTGTTACCATTTATAGAATTTCTAGAGATATTTTAATATTAAAAAATTTAGATGGCAGTTTTATTTAAATATAGGCATTAAATAAATATCCCTTACAAATATCCCTTACACAATTTGGCTTCACTAAACCTGTATTTAGCAAAAACAAGAGGCTGTTGGCATCTTTCATATTGTAACTATCATTCCTCATCATTCAGAACATATATGTGAAATTCTGATGCTGTTTTCTAATCAGTGCAAATAAATCCACCTGTCTACCAATGAAAAGAGCTGTAGACAAAAGGACTATATACAAAAAGGACTGTCACTTCATCATGAATCTTCACATAGGATTATCTGAGTCTATTTTGTTTAATTCTTCAAAAGTGTTTTTTTTATTTTTAAAAGTGTTCCTCTAGGTCATTTTAACTTTATTGAGTTTCTTTACTAATTCATTGAAACTGCACTTACATATTCTGTTATGAAAACTTTGGTGGAATTAGCCTGTATCAGATATTGGTGATCGTCACCAAATACTCCAAAGAAGAAATGCCAGGTTAAAGGGGCTGATTTCTTATGTATGAGGATAACCTGAGATTGTCACCACATATAAGAGACTCCCTAATGATTTTGTGAATGTGGTCTGAGCAGTCACAACTGGGCTCCCCTATGGTCCAAGTAAAAGATCTTGAAGAAAATTGAGTTAAAGGTGCAGTTTGTATCTGGAAATGATGAAGTTGGCCTTGTCTATATTAATGCTCCCATAGGGACCATTCTTTTTGTTGTTGTTGTTTCTTATTAGCACTTGGATTAAGCTAATTAAGATAATGAGATTTATTCTCTATACTTCCAGGATGTAGAGTTTATTTATCCATACTATATCTATTCAGGATATCTGGATAATTTATAGGATCATAACATCTTGTAAAAAACTATATCTTCATTGTTTGTCTGTCTTCAATACTCTATAAATGAGACCATGTAAAGGAGTGTGAGAAGAGCATCCCCTGTGCCATTTCAGAGCTAGAGTTGAATTATATATACTTCTGATTTCTGGGTAAAATGTTCTTACATGATGCTTGACAAGTAAATGATGAGTGATTTCATTGGAGATATAGTGAACCCAAATTATCTTCATTTACTTGATCAGAATTTTCAGCCCTCTACCTACATTGGCTTTTATACACTAACAGGAGTGTGTTAGTTATTTTTCGCTGTTACCCTGCAAGAAAACGTCACGGAACACGACAGAATCCGTTGGTAGAGTTTATTGGGGGGACAGAGGGGGTAAGTGACCGCGCGGAAGAAAGCTCGTGTGAGGAAGAGACCTAGATTAGTCATGGCGGCTCTTTTTATAAGGCGGGGCGTGTCCAGGTGGACGTAGATGACGTAGGCACGCTGCGCGCTTGCGTGGCTACGTGACCTCACGGACCCTGGTCACGCGAGACGCCTTGACCGGAAATGGCTATTGTAGCCAGGCGGATGTGTCCGCCGGCAAATGTGTCCGGGTCTATTGGATCTGTTGCCTAGTTACGGACGCTTTGGACCAGAAATGCTTTGGGGCATGTTGTACACCCTTCAGAGTGAACATAGACTTTGACTGTAGTTTGTTTGGAAAGCAAAAATACAAACAAGCAAAGGAACAAAAATCTCTGTTTTTGTCTCTTCACCCTTCATCCATTCCTCATTGTCTTATCTCCATAGATGCACAGAACTGTTTAATATTTTCCCTGTGGGAATATAGAGAAGGGGGTTTCACAAGAGCTGTGGGAGGGGACTTGGACAAAAGTGATTTTTAAGTATCAGTGGGTCTTGAATAAAAGGAATTACTTGTCTCATAAATAAGGATATAAAGGTATCCAGATAGAGGAAAAATCTGTACAGGTTCATAATGTTTGCTAAAATTCACAGGGCTGTATATACTTGTATAGGTTAAGTATGGCTGAGAGAATAACAGTGATAAAGAATAAGACATCTACTAAGATGGTCAGGACTGCAAGCTCCAAAGGGTGTTTAGATTTGACTTCCTAAACAGTACTTGTCATGAATTCCATCTTGTGCAGTGAGCTTCAATCAGAAAGTGGTTGACTATTCCAATAACATTTGTACCGCTGTTGCACCAGTGGGCATTTCAGGCTAGGTCAGTCATATTTTAGCTCATTGATCTCAAAGTTGGGTAAGACTGGTGATTATTTTCTTCCCAAATAGAATGCATAGAACCTTCTAGCACTATGAGTTCGCCACTGGAGCCGATCCTTCCAGGTTGGTATCAGCTTGATTTCTTCAGTTCCTATGACTCAAGTATGTGGTGTCTTTGGCAACAGGGTCCTACCATTGAGTTCTGGAGGGTAACCATGAGCAATGGCAATTGCCTGTAATATTTGAGGAGGGAGGTCTTTAGGACCTCACTGGTCAACAACTCAAGGAAGTAGCCCATACCTGCTCTTGTTTTCTTTCCCTTTGTTTTGTTTTGTTTTGCTTTCCCATGGATAATCAATGGTGTCCTGGGGAGGCATTGTCCCTCAGTTATAGATTAACTCTGCTTAAACTTTTGTCTATATATTTGTATGTATTTCAGGAAGTTTCTGCAGTAGTAGATTTCCATATGGTATTCCCAAAGGTATCCAGGACTATTTATCATCTCCTTTATACTTACTCTTTTACCCTGCTCTACTCTTCTGTATCCATTTAACCCCTCCTGTTTCATTATTCCCCCTCTCTTCTCTGTAGTAACTGAATTCTCTGTTTTCTTGAAATTTTATCTACATGGACTCTTTCTATTTTCCTTCCTTCTATGGTACTCTAATTTAAACATACATATCTAAAGATTCAATCTAGCATTCACATTCATTTGAGGGAGAACACGAAGCATTTGTCTTTCTTAGTCTGAGTGAATTCACACAGAATGATTATTTCTGGGTCCATCCACTTAACAAATGAATAATATATTCATTATCTCTGTTCATCAGTTGCTAGACATCTAGGCTGTTTCCATTTCCTGGCCATTGTTAATAAAGCAGCAATAAATATGGATAACCAAGAATCTCTGCAGTAAGAGATAGATTTGTTTAGATGCATGCCCAGGGGTGGTATAGTTAGATCATATGGTAGATAGATGTCTAGTTTTATGAAGAACCTATACACAGATTTCCGTAAAGCTTCATAAGTCTGCACTCCCACCAGCAGTGAATAGGTATTCTGACTCCCACTCACATCAGCATATGTTGTCAATTAATTTTGTTATTTTTAATTATGTGTAGGTGTACATGTCTGCAGGTGGTTATGTGCTGGTTCCAGTAGAGACCAGAGGGGTCAGATCTCTTACAGCTGGAGTTGTAGGTGGCTGTGAGCCTCCTGATGTCAGTGCTAGGAACTGGCATTGAGTCCTCTGGAAGAGCAGCAAGTGCCCTTAATGGCTGAGCCATCTTTCTAGCTCTTTAATTCTTCTTCTTTTTTTAATCTTAGCTGTTCTGACTCATATATGGTGGACTCTCAAAGCAGTTTTAGTTTGCATTTTTGTGGTGACTAATAATGTTGAATATTTTAATAATATTTCTCAGTTATGTGTGCCTCTTCTTTGTGAGAACTTCCATGTTTAGTTACATATTTATTGAGCCAAAATGATTGAGTTGTTTGTTTTCTTGGTATTCAGTTTTTTTGGGTTGTCTAACCACTGAGCCTCTGATTGATGCATGGTTGGGATGTTTCTTCTATTCTGTAGGCTGCCTTTTCACTTCAATGATGAATTCCTGTTCTGCACAGAAGCTTTTAAATTTCCTGAGCTCCCTTTTATCAACTGTCAGTCTTACTGCTTGCTCTACTGGAGTCCTGTTCAGAAAGTTCCTTTCCTGTGCCCATAAGTTGAAGTATAATTCCTACTTCTCTAACAGGTTCAGGTTATCTGGTGACGTGCTGAAGTCCTTGATCCAGTTGAAGTTGGATTTTGTGCAGGATGACTAATAAGGATCTAATTTCATTTTTTTCTACATGTTGTTATCTAGTTTGATCAGCACTATTTGTTTAAAGATGCTGTCTCTTCTCCAATGTTTATTTTTGGCCTTCCTGTCAAAACCTAGATGGCTGTATGAGTGTAGGCTTGTGAATGTACTTATGTATGTCCTCAATTCTGTTCTATTGATCAGTATGTCTGCTTTTATACCAGTACAATGCTGTTTTTATTACTACAGCTTTGTAGTACAATTTGAAATCTGGGTGACTGCCTAGGTCAAAGACCCTAAGGGAGAAACCAATACTATTATTCTGCTAAATCAACATGGTATTAAATCACCCTCCAAGTTCTTTATTTTCGTAGAAAAATGCCTCTTTCAACTCTTCATCGAATAACCTTCTTTTTGCAGTAGATGGTAGCCAATACAGAGACCGACAACTGTGCATTGTACAGAGAATAAGAAAATGTGGGACTCTCAGCTCTATTTGTGATATCTATAGCACAACCCTCTCCTCAAGGCTTAGGGATCATCTTAAAAGAGGAGGCAGAATGAGTATAAGAAATATGGGGGTAAGGGATGCCCACAGCAAAATGGCATTTGGTGGACAAGACAAGGCTATTGCACATACAAACTCACAACAGCTCGGACTGTGTGTGCAAGAACTGCACAACATCTAGGCAGCCAAAATGCCATTGTGGATTGAGGAGAGGTGCATGCAGTCCTACCATGCAAAGGAGCCATTGGCAGTTAATGGCTTCCGGAGGAGCGTGACCCAGTTTTCCTCTCAGATACGGTCTCTGAGCTCATAAAGAGCTCATGAAGTTGATTGGAAAGCTGTGGGTGATAAGGGAGGAACAGGAGGATAGGAAATGGGGAGTGGATTTGAACAAAATATGTATGCATGAACTTTTCAAATACCAAAGAGAGACTGGACTTTCTTTGATTAGAAAGTAAATACCTCTATCCAAAGCAGGAAGCTTTTTATATTGAATAATAAAATACAGTTCAAGTTGAAGTTAATGCCATCAAATGAACTGTGTGTTTTACATCCCAATACAATTTTGAGTCGGCATGTGCTGTGACTTCATTAATCAATGGGGTGTTTGCTGGGGTCACCCTCTCTAGCGTGTTGCCCAGTCCTTCTTCCTTGTCTATGAAGATAAATATTTTTAGAAATCATGCGCAGTTGTTTCAAGGGTGATGAATCCATGAGAGTTACTAAAAAGTAACACTTTGGTAAGAGTTCTTTTCTAGGCGATTTTATGTCTGACCTTCTGTATTTTATCTTCCGAGGATTAGCTTGTGGTGTTAATTATGGGGTAAGTAAGCAGTTACTTCCTATAGCAAATCAGCCAAAGTCCAGGTTTGCTCTGGAGGTCCCTGGGATCTGAGCTCTGTGTTTCTTCAGGTTTCAATTTACCAGCCTCAAACCACTTAAAAGCAAGAGGAGGAGAAGCAGGGGAGTGATCAGTTTACAAGTGACCTGGGAGTTCACAGCTTTCATCCCCTCGAAATCACAGTCCATATAATAAGGCTTGTGCAGACACAATTGGGACAAATTGACCTGGGCGTTTTGTTTTCAGAAATGAAAACCCTTCCCTCTTATCTGGTGTCCTCAGGCCTTCATTGTAGGAATCAAACATTTGACTGAAGATGGCAATTGTCCTAAGGTCAAACAGGGGATGTGGGCTCTGAGTGAGAGGCTAGGCTGTTAAGTGGCACCCAACTGTGCTAATCAGTTAACAGGACTCTTAACTAGTTTAGGGACTTAGGAGTCAAGCCAGAGGAGTCTATTTAACAAGCATTCTTTTTTTTTTTCCTTAGAAAGGGACGCATGGAACTGGGATAGTTTGGAGCAGTTACGTTTGCAAACCAGGTTGCTGCTGCACCCAACATCTGTAGATCCGTCTCCTAAGGGAAGCTCTCAGAAAACTCTAATGCGTTTACAATAGGCAGCAAATCCAAAGTGGCCCATGAAATTTGACCTTTTTTTTGTATATATAAAAATAATTTTATATAGGACAACAAATGGTATGAAAGAAAACCTGTGATATTTTTCAACCCAAGCCTGGCTTACTTCACTTAATATGGTCTACAGTTATATCCCTATTCCTAAAAATGCATTTTTCCACTCTTCCTTATGAACAAAATTCAACTGGATATACATCCCACAATTTTTTTATACTTTCATCTATTGAATCACACCTAGGATGATTAAAAAAACAAAACAAAACACTGACAGGTAGGTATGTATAGTATGCTGGTTTACATCCCTTCCAGCAAGTTGTCATGATAGTAGAAATGGATCACATGTTAATTATATTTTGACTTCTCTCAGGAACCTCCACATTGATTCCTCTACTAGCTGATTAACTTGCATTTTTACAGTGTGTAAGGATTTGCTTTCCCCCAAATTCTTGTCACCATTTGCTGGTATTTATTTTCCTTTTAAAAACTGTTCTTTGAGAATTTTATAAATATGTTTTGATCATATTTACTACCCCTCCAAACTCTCACTCCCCTCTGATCAACTCACCCTTCTCTGTTCACCTAACGGTGGTCCTTGTTTGTTTTGTTTTTTAAAAATGCATACAGTCCAATTTGTGTTACCCATATATTCTTGGACTTGTGGCCTTTCACTGGAGTGTGGTTGATCTACCGGGGCATAAATTGATAAGGAAAATGGACTCTCCCAGCAGCTATCAGTTATCAATATCTCTGCAGTTAGGGGTGGCACTTCAAGCTTACCTCTGCTCTCCATCGTGGAATTTTGTCTGGGTTGAGCTAACGCAGGTCTTATGTATGCTGTCTCTCAACTACTTTGAGTTCCTATGCGCTGTATCCAGAAAACATGTTCGTGTAGGCATCCACTACTTCCAGGTCTTACAATCTTCCAGGCCCCCTCTTCTGCAGTGATCCCTGAGACTTGGGATGATAGGATGTGACACAGATGTCCCATTCAGAGCTGAACATTCTTCAGTCTTTTATTCTGTATAATTTGACCAGTTGTAGATTTTAAAGGTGCTTTATCTCCTCAGAAACCCAAGGTCCCTCTGCATAATCATTTTTTTTTTCAAAAAAAAATTTGGGGGGAAGAGAGAGGTGGAGGAAGAGAGTAAGAGTTTGGTTTATCTCTAGGTACTTTCCAGAACAGAATAAGTGTGTAGTGTTGGAAAAGAGTGCTTGTGGCACTAATTTAGACATACAAATCCTGGCTTATTTCCTAGAAATTCAATACTATTGTTTAAAAGCCACACATTGTGCAAACAGTTGGAGCAAAACACTCTTGACATTTCCTTACAATAAATACATGAGTTAAAGAGATTTATAGGTACTGTGAAGTGTTATTACGTTATGACACTTTAGGTGACTTAATTATAGTTTAGGATATAGTGAGTGTAATGAGATGGTTTGTTCATTTCATGGTGAAAAATATGATTTTAGTTAGCTCTTAGCTTTTATTGGTGAATGGCAATTGGTAACTAATTCATTATCCACTTCGTTACTGAAGAGTTCTTCAAAATTTAATTCTATGTTTGACACTGGTCCATTAAAAATCCTCCACAAGACCCTTAAGATCCCGTACAATCATACATAAAATATTCTGTCTATTCTTCTTACCCGAGGTCTAGGATGACTTTTCTGAGGTTTCTCTGCATTCTCTCCAGGACTGCCATTGTCCACCCACTCTAAACTCCTTCCTCATTCTCCTACCTACCAACAGCCCTGCATCTGAACTCTTACCACTTATGAAAGTTTCTACAACTTTCTCACCACTATACATAGAACTCAATCTTCAAATGCAATTCAGTAAGCTGTGTCATCTTAAAAAATAAAATCCCTCTTCTAATCAGTTTCTTTTCAGCCACCAAGCTCATTATTTCAGCAAAATGACCCCCCGTAAAGCCATGTCATTCTCCCTGTGGTTAGATCAAGTGAGCAATTTTTTTTCCAAGACAGGGTTTCTCTGTGTAACTTTGGAGCCTGTCCTGGAACTCACTCTGTAGACCAGGCTGGCCTCAAAGTCACAGAGATCCACCTGGCTCTGCCTCCCAAGTGCTGGGATTAAAGGTGTGCACCACCACGCCTGGCATGAGTAAGTTTTGTAGTTGTTTATATTTCTAATGCTTTTGTATTTGATCCTATGACAGGAGTAAAATTATTATTGATTTAAAAATTACATTTATTCATGTCTTTGTGTGTGTCAGCATGTACGTGTGTGTCACAGTATGCATGTAGAGTCAGAGAACAATTGTAGTATCCATTTCTCCCTTCCACCCTGTGGGCCTGGGAGATCATACTCAGATTATCAGGTTTGGTGGGAAAACCTTACTCACTCAGGCCTCTTACCAGCCTTATTATTATTTTAATAATAAAGTCACTAACTGAATGCCAAGAACATGCCTCATCCCTGAGGCCTGCTCTCAACATGTCTACATGCCAGTAACTGCTTCCTTCAGATCATTTGAACGATAAAATGATGAAATGTCTAGCTAATGCAATTTGCTTAGAAATTACTGTTACTATAATATGTTCTTCAAACGTGATGCTGTGTATATGTAGGGTACATAGGACTTGGCTTAGTATAGTAGCTGGGTCTCAAACTGTGAGGAGGAGGGAATCACATTACTCATCTACCTGCACATGGATTTCTTCTTATATATATAAACACACTCCAAGGACAACATTTATATTATTTGATGTCAAGTACTACTTCAAGGTCACACTCTTCTCTTGAAGTTTATGATGACAGATAACTTTATTAACACCTGAAAATTGACAAGTTCTTAAAAATCTTTTGTAATTTCATGTAAGTAAATATGAGCTAAAATGAAAACTATGTTTGCGAGTTACTGTTTGAGTGATCTATTTACATTTCCTAACTATATCCATAGTGAGAGGTAAATGGTACTGAATCATTTCCAGTGCTAAGGGTCTAATCTTGTGCCTTTCTGCATCCAGTCTCTCCTCCCTCCCCCCCTTTCACACACACACACACACACACACACACACACACACACACACACACACACTGTATGCATCCTTTTTTCTTCTCTCTTTTTCTGTCCTCCTCTCTTGTCCTTAGCGACCCTTTTCTCTAGTCTTTTTCTTTTTTCTCACTCTTTCCTTTCCTCCTTCTCTCCCTCTAGACCCCTTTGAAGCAGGTCTCCGTATGAACTCTGAATGTCCTCAGATTTTTTCCTTAGTGTCCCATGGGCTGAGCTAATAGGTACACACCAACACATTCAGATAAAATAATTTAATAGCACACACTTAAGGCATTGGCTGTAAATTTCATTTATAAGCATTAGTCTAGGTAATGCTTCTGTTTCATATAGTCAATAAGCACCACATAGGAAAAGAAGCAGGTGATCTTAAGTACGTGATGTCAAAAAGAATATAAGCTTTTGGGGAAAAAAAAACTTCAGGAAATAATCTTGTAAAAATCTGAACCCATTAAGCATTAACTAATATGATTAGATGGTTGTTTAATCTTTAATCTTCATAATACAAATTAACCTTAACATTTTAGGGACTGCTAAGACAGTATTAGTAACTTAATAGATATTTCAGCATGATGATTTTTTAGGGTGTTCTAGGTACACACTTCTGAATTGATCTGTGGGATGCTAATAAAACCAATGTTCAGTGGGAAGTCCAGTGTCTAAAATATTATAAACATGATTTTTGCCTATGATGTAAAAATATTTATTCAAGTTTTTAACTTTCAGGTAGCTAATAATCTACCAATTCATTATTTTATGAACAGATGTTCCATCATGTGATGTGAATTAAATCAGCTCTCTGAGAAAGTTATTCTGTATTCTAAACTTTTAACCATCATAACTTATTAAAGAGCCCAGTGATTGTACAAGATGCTGAGAATAAAGATAGTTGAGGATTCAACCCCCAGTACGTGTTGATACCACCCATTCAGGCTCAGGGCGTACTGAGGAATTCAGGAGGTAGAGAGAAAGTCAGACTTGGACATAAAGAGAAGGACTCTGCGATGCCATCTTCTATGCAGGACACAGCCATGACAGTCATGAAGCCTCTGCTCTCACTGGGCCCATCACAGTCAGACTCACTCAACAGTCAGCTAAGGATGGGGAAGGTGCTCACTGGGGCTGCAAATTACTACTAAACTATTGCCAACTAACAGATTCTGGGAGAAAGGAAGACATACCCACTAGTGTGCCTGCCAGGATCTAATGAATAGTTCCAAACCCATGGTCACACAGATGGCCCTAGTTAAACTCGATGGGACACAAAAGAGAACAAAGTGTCAGGAGTATAGGAAAGAGAGTAGTGGGAAGAATGAATGTTGACGGGTGTAGGCAGGATATAGGAGAGGATATGTCAATAAGGACAATTAGAATACGTCATATACATACATCCACGGAAATGCTAATGAGCAAAAGTTATTCATAGTAGAAAGCTGCTCTGTAGACTACCTGTAAGAGGATCTTAGGGATCCCATGCCATCTGCAAGTGACCTGGTGTTTTCTGGGATCTTCCCTTCTCTCTTTCTAGTGCTTTGGGTAACATTATTTGACCGTATTACTTCTATGAGATCCTAGTTTACTTCATCTTACTTACCATACTTCATCTTTGTTTCACAAAGTGTGTGACATGTATCTTTCTGGCCATCAGGATCTGGCAGTTGCAAAGAACTGTTGTGACATCCTGGCCCCCCGTGCAGCCCTTGGCCAGGCGGTAATTAGATCATCCTGTACTACACTAAAGGATCTGATGTTTTCATTCCCACAGCAGTCTGCAAGCCCCACCTGCCAGCTGGGGACAGACAATCTCATAAACCTGCCAATACCACAATTTAGCTGAATCCATGTTTGTTAATAAATCTTTCATCATATTATAATCAAAGAGCTCTTTCAGCGTATGACCCACCAAATGAAGGATGTGGTGTGTCTGCTCATCAATTTGATGTCGTTAGAAACAAAACTAAGGGGTGTCATGAATGTGTGTTTACCATGTTGGCTCAGGTGAAAGGTGGAACAAGAGAGCTGGTTTAAAAAAAAACAGCATGAGAGAATGTTCATTAAAAGTAAACTCATGGTGGGACTGACATGCCTGGTAGCTTTGAGAAATGATTTCTTGTGAGAAAACTCATATGTTTTAGTAGAAGTTTTTTTTTTTTTTAGAAGTCTAATAAGCAGCCAGGACCTACAGTAGAGTTTTAGAATTTTTTTTTTTCATTTTCCTAGGACCAGTATCTTTCAGAGAATTTCATGTGACACTTTCTGTTACAGGGTTGTGGCTAATAATGTGATGTGTGTATGAGGTTTAGAAGTTGATGGGGATTGCCCATCACACATGGAAATTCAAGATGCTTTTCTGCATTAATGCTAAGAGTTCAGAGTCTTAATTTCATGTTTGTATTTAAAATTACAGTGAATTGCATTATTTTCTTAATTCTCTCTCTTAAGACACTGTGGGGAGATACGATGATTCTATTAGATAGAATGGTAGATATTCTCCAAGAACTTTAAGGAATTGAAGAGAATATAAAATAACCTATGTTTATACAGATATGTATATTATGTAAACATACTTGCTATGTACACACACATATATACATATTAAAACATATATAAACATATACATATATATATATCTATATCTATCTGTCTATCTATCTGTCTATCTATCTATCTATCTATCTATCTATCTATCTGTCTGTCTGTCTATCTATCTATCTATCTATCTAAACAGATATAACTTTCTAAAGCTACAAAGTAGGTTACACCTTCTGTGAAAACACCTTAAACATTTTTAGTTTTCCCTGGTGTTCACTGCCCTACCAGAGCTTTCTTCTGTGGTCCAAAGCTCAGCTGATATTGGCAAAGAGCCAAATGAGAATAGCAAAAGACACAGTACACTGACCTTGGTTTCCTATGTGTTTCCTTCCAACTCCAGTTCTAATTCTTCTCCATGATCAACAAATATCTCTGAAAACCAAACAGGCTACACTGTGGGATGTCAGAGAGTAAGGTCAAACAAAACCCCCCAAAGAGAGGCTACACATGGTCTTCTCAGCTCTAGGGAAGGTACCAGCTTTGTGCCCACCATTGGGCGCCCTCTGTGTCCGTCCTTCCCATGGAAATCTTCTGACTGCTCCAGTCTCCCGCGGAGGATGCCATAGCTATATCAAGGCTGGATGACCTTTGCCATGTTGTGTGTGCCCTCGGCCTCTTCTAGTTCCTTTCCTTTGTGGTGTTTTCAGCATCAGGAATTTTCACTCACCTTGACCATTGTTTTCACACGTTGGGCTTTCAGACACTGGGCCGTTGTTTCATTTGGATCCAAAGGATGGACAGGAAGGAAAGCAGACTGAAGGGACATCCGTCCACTTCCTAACTGAATCAGAACAGTATTTTTATGACTTTGTCACACTACAGAAAAATGCATGACATTCATTTGAAGAAACATAAACAGTGAGCCTGCCATATTCTCTTACAGAGTGTGTCCACAATAAAGGCAAAAGGCTAAGGTCATCATTGGAGGGAAATTTGCCTTCTGGAGGACATAGTTCCCTAATGAAGTCCCCATCTGACTTAAAATGCATGTACACTTTCTTACTGCTAAACTCTATTATGAGCTGCTTGAGTAAAACTTGCTCTTCTAATATTTTATAATAGAGCTGCAGATTCTATCGAACTTTAGCATGTGTGTGTCTCAGTTTTGTTTTGTTTTTTGAGCAAAATCTTTGGTGCTGAACAAAACTGGTTATAAATATCAGCATGACCATGTTCAGCCAGTGTGGTTTTGCCCATGAAAATGACTTCCTTCAGCTGTGGGGTCCTCATGCTGAAGTTGGGGATAATAGTATTTACATAATTTCATTGACTACATGAGAAATAACACATGAGAGAGAATGTAGTATAAAGCACATAGTAGTCACTCATTTATAATAGCTACCACTCTAAATAACATGTCTACTGGTTTGACTTCATGAATTTCATAATTCTTTAGATATTTGTAGTATGTCTACAACAAAATCTACCCCCAGAAACCCACAGCAATTTTGTATGTGTACATACATTCATACATAAGAAACATTAAAATGCCATTTTATTGTAGGTTAAAGCATTTATCATACGGTTTTCTATCTTACTATTTTTAAGTGTTGGTGCTATTATGAAAACAGAAGTGTGTATGTTGAGAACTCTCATGAGAATTCTCAAATCTGGACTTTGAGCATTTTTTAATTAAGTAATTAAATAAAAGGGCCATCTCCTTGATAGATACCACCATCTGCCTCATATTAAAAATACCAATTACATTTTCAAATTTAACTTGATGTGTGGAAATATTACGCAGCCTTACACAGACCACATGGACAATTTGTGTCTATGTATACATAATTAGCACACCTAAATTTTTGTACATTCTGATATGTTCCAGGTATACATTATTCAGTTAATTTGTCAGCTATATGTGAGGTATGTTCTCAGAACTTACAAGTAGTATTCTTTTGCATGCACACACATATAACTTATTATATTTTGATATTTTAGTATCGTAGAGAATAAAACCAAACCAAAGAATCATTCTATCTGGAAAGAGTCTTGTCAATATAATAATCAGAAGCCTAC
>CABHPH010160109.1:23745-43476 GCA_902168325.1 Peromyscus nudipes | reverse complement strand
AGAGAGAGAGAGAGAGAGAGAGAGAGAGAGAGAGAGAGAGAGAGAGAGAGAGAGAGAGAGAGAGTTTCCTTGCCACCATTAAGTAATCATCTCTTCTCTGCCTTGCATTTTCACCATGACAGTCTTTCTTCAAGTCCAAAAACAACACAGTCAAACTACTAGGAATTGACCTGGAAAACTTTGAGCCAAAATTCATCTTCCCTGCTTTAATTATTTATACCAGGTGCTTCCCACAGTGACAGAAAGCTAATGTAGCCACTTCTTTAATCTAGATATGACCATGTGATTAGGTATTTGGTTTTTGCAATCTTCCAAAATCTTGGAAATTATTTAAAATTCTAGCTATACTATTTTCTTCTTTATATGTAAGTTTCCAGAGAATGGAGCAGTTTGATTGCAGTTATCAGTTTGCAATGAAATTCACTATATGGAAAGCATGTTTTAGGGTGTAACTATAGTCTATTTGGAGATGCTTGGCCAAACCTTGATATATATTCATTTATCTGGACACTTTCCTGTGAGAGATGGGGCTTTATAGACGAGTGTCACTTCCTTTTTGCCTAGTCAAGTTGACACTATTACAGCCAAACGTTTTCCCTGTAGGAGTCACATGTTGCCTCCGTCATCTCTCAGTGAAGGGGCATCTGGCTTCAAGTGTACAAAGTCTCTCACACTCGATGATCTGAACCTCTTAAGTCATGCTTCTGAGAACGTCCTTAGCACTTTAAAGCAGTAACTTCTATAGTAATCTTAAAAACAGCCACACTTAAACCTGTCATTTCTTTCCTGTTCATGTAACTGCTATTGAATATTTTTATAAGGTTGGCCATGCCTCTCTTGCCAGGTGCACAGATTTCTGCTTGCATGCAAAGGAATACCTTGAATTCTCTGTTCTTACCATGAAGACCTCCACTGGTATTTCCACTACCTATCTAAGTGCAAAGTGTCTCTTTGGTTGACTGTAAGATAGAGAAAAGCAAAGAATGGATTTTGAGAGGTAAACATAGTACATTTTCCCATATTTCCATGATAACTCTTGATTTCTCAGATATTTGTATCTCAGTGACTCAGAGATGTCTTATTATAAAAAAGGGGTTTTAATGGTTACTTATTATTTATTTTTGAGTGAGAGCATGAAAATGTACGCATGTGCACATGTACATACACCGTGGCATGTATGTGGGGGTCAGAAGAGAACAAACATTTGAGAGTTAGTTTTCACTTTCCATTTCATGGATGCAGAATCTTTCTTGTTCCTCTTAATAATGCTCCAGAATGTCTGGCCAGTGAGCTTCTAGCCAAGTCTCCTGTTTCAACACTCCATAGAATGCTGGAATTACAGGTGAGTGTCAGTGCATTTATTTATTTTTATTTGTCACATGGATTTTGAAGATTGATTTCAGGTCAAAAGGCTCACACAGCAAGCATTTTTATCTACTGATCTAGACCTTATCCCCACACTTTGCCACCTAAATAGATTTAAAAAATAAATATTATCTATTAAATTTTAGTTACTGAGAAATATTGAAAATTCACAGAGAGCAGATAGAAAACATTGCATCAGCAAAATTTTAGACAAAAATAATTAAAAGCCAGGAAAATCTTACACGAATGTCTAAGTTTAAAAAACAATAATCCGAGACTTATTTAGAAATCTATATGAAGAGGATTATTTCTTCCAACTACTCAATTTTCATTTCATTGTTTCACATTGCTTTTCCTATCAAGAATAATGAACAATCCATAGGCAAGAGGCTAAACTTCAGAAGCCTGTAGCCTCTTTTCATGTGGCAGATACCCAGCTATGGACTGGTGAAGAAGGTCCTTGTGAAAAGTCTTGCTAATTATACGTTTCATTTTGAATACTGATACTGAGTGTATAGATATATACATGGGTGTACATATGAAGACTTGAAAATTGCATTTGGCAAGTTTATCAAAAAATCAGGAGATTATATTTCTTTCTAAAGGCATATTGCAGAATCAGTCCATTTTGTATGACAGTTTTAACAAAAAGTTGCTAAGAATAAGGGTTTTGTCAGAAATTGGGAGAGAGGGGGAGAGGTTTTTTTATTATGTATGATTATATTGATGCATAATGAAAGCTAACTATAAAATATCCTGTTGGTTTGTTCTGCAGATGCATTTTTAATTTGTTCAAATAAACATATCTTTATCTTTAGCTAGTTAGTACTAACCTTCCTTGTTTTGGTACAAAGACTCATTTGTTTTCTCATCACTGAAGTGTTTTTGTTGATCAACTTGGGCAGTAAAAGAGAAAGAAGTCATATTCTAGGAAGGGAGCTATTTACCATAAAGCTCACTGTGATGCTTCAGGCAGAGTGTAGGTGGATTTCTTTTACATATAATATCACTCTTCAAATGTACTTGAGATTTAAAAAGGAATAGTAGCCCTTTCCATTTAATTTTGAGTATAAATCGACCAAGATATTGGTAAAGTGGGCAAATAGTACTCATATTTGCTTCCAAATATGAAATTTCCTTTGGCATCTCTTAACTATGACCTTTGTAAGGGATCATTGAAAGTATTTATTCATTTATTTATTTATTCATTCATTCATTCATTTATTTATTTAGTATGTTTATTTATTTATTTATTTATTTATTTATTTATTTATTTATTTATTTATTTATTTTGCTTTTCAAGACAGAATTTCTCTGTGCAGCTTTGAAGCCTGTCCTGGAACTTGCTCTGTAGACCAGGCTGGCTTCAAACTCCCAGAGATCCACCTGCCTCTGCCTCCTGAGTGCTGGGATTAAAGGCATGTGCCACCACTGCCTGGCTGAAAATATTTATTATATATTCTTAAGATAAATGCTGTTGACTGAGAAGATGATTCACTTTAATCATGCTGAATTTTTCTTGCTTTTCATATTAAATTTTAACATTGGTTTTTAAGAATCAAAACTAGTGATAAAAACATTCACATTTTTATGAATTAGTAATTGATTGTTAATTCAATGTTTCATTCTGTTTTGTGAAGAAAACATGCCAGAGACTGTGATATACAGTTTGGAGGTTTTTTTTTTTTTTATCATCTTGCCATGATGCCCAGGCTAGCCACTCCCCTTCTTCCTTAGCCTCTAAAGTGCTGGAATTCCACAGCTACCTCACCATCTCAACTTTTTAAGGATGATACTGTTGTAATAAAGTATAAAGAAGACTTACAACAAAATAACGTATATTTCTCACATGTCTGAAGACTACATGGAAATTTACAGTGTCAGTGCGCTCAGACTATGTGGCAGACATCTGTAAGTTGTGAAGTCCTGTATGTTGGCATGGTGGTTAGTATGTGGGAGAGCTCTCAGAGTGCCCTTATTGGTAGTTCTAATTTCATTCATGAAGATTCTGACTTTAAGACCTACCTAATAATCTCCTTTAATTTTCACCTCATTATGTTATTGCTTTGGGAACTCAGTTTTCAATACATTTTTTTTAAGAGTGGGAGACACATCAATAATCACTGCATTTCAGGGGGCATTTCTTACATTGAATTAATAATAGAAAAGGGGATACATTTTAATATGTTTACAGGAAATCCTCTATACCAGTGGTTTCCAACCTTTCTAACACTGAGGCCTTTAATACAGTTCCTTATGTTGTGGTGACCCCAAGTACAAAATTATTTTCATTGCCACCTTGTAACTGTAATTTTGCTACTGTTATGAATCATAATGTTGTGCAGGATATCTGATATGTGACTCCTGTGAAATGGATGTTCAACCCCCAAAGGAGTTGAGACCCACAGATCACAGATCGAGAACTGCTGCTCTATACTATTATCTTAATGATTAATTATATAAAAATAGGTATCTGGCTGGAGAGATAGCTCAGCAGTTAAGAGGACCAGATGCTCTTCCAGAGGACCAAAATTTGATTCCCAACATCCACACAGTGGTGTCATACAACCATGTGTCACTCCAGTTCCGTGGGGTCTGATGCTGTTTTCTGATCTCTGAGGGCATCACCAGGTATGAACTTTTTGTGCAGATATACATGCAAGCAAATACCCAGTCACATAAAAAATAATCAATTAATCAATAATAAATATAGGAGTGAGGTAACAAATTTCTAATATGTAATATGCAATTGGCATATGTAGCTTTAAAAATGAAAAACTAGAATGGATTTTTAAAAGGAAGTATGCTGGTTGATTTTTGATTAGTTGACACAGATCTTGACACATTTGGGAAGCCAGAATCTTAATTGAGAAAATCCTACATAAGGTTGGCCTAGAGGCAAGCCTATGGGACTTTTTGTTAATTAGTGATTAATGTGGGAGGGCCCAGGCCACTGTGGGAGGTGCCTTCTCTGGGTAGGTAGTCTTAAGATGTATAAGAAAGCAGGCTGAGCAAATCATGCAGAGTAAGCCAGTAAACAGTGTTTCTCCATGTCCTCTGCTTCATTCTCTACCTCCAGGTTCCTTCCTTGTGTTTCTTCCCCATCTTCCCTTCATGAGGGATTATCAGCTGTAATATGATACCAATCCTATGCTACCCATGTTGCTTTTGGTCACGGTGTTCTATCATAGCAATAGGAACCCCAATAAGATGATTTAAAAATGCTGTTTGAAGTGAATATTAAGAAAATACAACTCTAAATTTAAATGTTCCTAAATTATGAAGTAGGATAAAACTACCTATTCTAGAAAGATTTGTAGCAATGGAAACTGTAGAGGGAGTAATCCTCATGGTAAGGGTATGAATCCCACAGTTACAGTCTACAGAATCCTAAAATGACCCAATGACATTGTCCCCTGCTACTATTCTCCCCGTGATCCTCTTCAATTAACTTTGAGTATGTGTCATGTCTTATATGCAGTCAATGAAATACAATAGAATAAGAGACTATAAACTTTAATATTAGAATGCCATATACAGTCAGTCCTCGTTTTGCATAATTCTTCTGTCTGTAGTGTTTAGTTAAGATAGGTTTGGGTAATAACACTAAGCTTAACTCAATAATCCAATCAGCATTTAGTACAGAATAGTTACTACAAGAAATAACAAGAATGTAATGATCTCATGGTTAATATACCACTGAACTATAGGTAGGCAAAGAACAGGTATATGCTGTGACCATTATCCAGTCACATCACTTCTTGATTTAAAAAAATTAATAAATGTTTTTATACTTTTAAAAAATGTAAATATGTAAATATAACATCACACATGCAAAACCAAACACAAAGTATTATATAAGTTAGAATAGGCATTTGGAATAGAAGCTGTGGAGATTCACATATAGTTTTATACACTTGATACTGAATATATTTTATGTCCTTATCTACCAGCAAAATAAAAGCTCAGAAAAGAATTAGAACAGGAAGAACAATTAGTTTTATATCATGTCACTGCAACTGATAGTTTTTGATAATTGGTGATCACATTAGCCAGTCCCTACAAACATGAGCAGTGAAGCAGATTGTCAGGGTGCCTTGGTCTCTTACTGATAAGTCACATAATTGATAGAAGACACTATAAAACATAAAAATAAGCAAATAAATGAAAGTTAAAACATTGGAAATAATTGGATTTCATTATCCTTTTTCTTTTTTTTTCTTTTCTTCTTCTTTTTTTTTTTGAGTCAGAGTTTCACTATGTAGCTTGGAACTCTGTATACCAGGATGGCCTTGAATTCATAGAACTCAGCCTGTCTTTATGTCCTGAGTGCGGAGATTAAAGGAATATGCCACCATGCCCCACTTGATAAGGTTTGAACTTACCGAGAGAAAAGTAAATATGCAAAACTCATCCCTACATGAAGCTACCTTTTAAACAATATGGAAAACCAAACTCAATAAATACTTTTAAAGCTATCACAAGTTTAGTGGGTATGAGAGAGTGTGTGTGTGTGTGTGTGTGTGTGTGTGTGTGTGTGTGTGTGTGTGCCTCAGTATGCAAGTGACGGTCAGAAGACAAGTTGTCGAAGTCAGTTCCCACCTTCCACTTGTGGATCCTAGGAATCGAACTATTGAACTCATATTGCCAGCTCTGGCAGCAGGCATCGCCACCTTCTGATTCATATTGCCAGCCTCCTAAAATATTTTTTTAAAGAAAGACAAAGTTTTCATAGCTGTTGAAGGTATTATTTCCATATCCTACCTCAGCATAAATAGCAAAGATAGAGTACTTACTTCTATATTTGATGGAAGATTGATGGGGAAATGCCTTTCTGTATGCCGCAAATATGTGTTGCTCTGATTGGTTGATAAAAAAAAAGCCATTTGGCCTATGGCAAGGCAACTTAGAGGTAGGCAGGAAATTCAAAGAGAGGGACAGGAGGAAGGCAGGGAAAGATGCTAGTGAGCAGCCCAAGGGGCAACATGTAATGGGATGCATGCAGGTAAAGCCACAGAACATGTGGCTATACATAGATTAATAGTTATGGACTAATTTAAGAAATAAGAGCTAGCTAGCAAAAAGCTTGAGCCATGGTCATGCAGTTATAATTAATATAAGCCTCTGTGTGTTTATATTAATTGGGGGACGTGAGTGGGAGAGACTTGTCCCGACCACCAGCAGGCCAGGACACAGGAAATCTTCTGATTACAGAAGCTTATGATAAAAGTTATGATTGCTTTATGTATTTGAAAGAGTTATTTTTCTTGTAGCTATGAAGAAATACCTATAAAAGGCAGCTTAAGGAAGGAGGAGTTTACTTTGGCTCAGTTGAAAGAGTCAGTCCATCAAAACAGGGATCGTTTGTGATAAAGGGAATGAGGCAACTTGGCATATAGTGATTGCAATCAGGAAGCAGGGAGTGATGGATGCTGGTGCTCAGCTCACTTATTTTCTCTTTTTTAAAAAGTGTTTTGTGACTTTATTTCATTTTACACACATGAGTATCTTCCTGGATGTGTATCTTTGCATCAATGCATGTAGTGTCCAGAGTCCAGAAGATAGCATCAGAGCTGATGTGACTGTCAGCTGCTGTGTGAGTGCTGGGAACTGAACCTCTGGAAGAGCAGCCAGTGCCCTTACCCACCAAACTGTTACTTCAGCTCTGCTTTTTAAATTTACTTCAGAATTTCATCCCAGTAAAAGATGCCACCTCCAAAGGACATGGTAAATAAGACAAAACGACAGCCTATAGAAGGGGAAAAGATCTTCACCAACCCCACATCTGACAGAGGGCTGATCTCCAATATGTATAAAGAATTTGAGAAGCTAGACATCAAAATACCAAAGAATCCAATTTAAAAAATGGGCTACAGAGCTAAACGGAGACTTCTCAACAGAAGAATCTCAAATGGCCAAAAGATATTTAAG
This sequence comes from Peromyscus nudipes, assembly GCA_902168325.1. Classification (NCBI taxonomy): domain Eukaryota; kingdom Metazoa; phylum Chordata; class Mammalia; order Rodentia; family Cricetidae; genus Peromyscus; species Peromyscus nudipes. Next base: position 36,180 of record CABHPH010160109.1, on the reverse strand, counting down.
GAATTGCTCAACATCCTTAGTCATCAAGGAAATGCAAATCAAATCAACTCTGAGATACCATCTTGACACCTGTTAGAATGGCTAAGATAAAAATCATTGATGACAGCTTATGTTGGAGAGGGTGTGGAACAAGGGGAACACTCCTACACTGTTGGTGGGAATGTAAACTTGTACAGCCAAATTTGGAAATCAGTATGACAGTTTCTCAGAAAATTGGGAATCAATCTACCTCAAGACCTAATGATACCATTCTTGGGTATAGACCTAAGAAATGCTCAATCATAGCACAAGGATACTTGCTCAGTTATGTCCATAGCAGCATTATTCGTAATAGCCAGAACCAGGAAACAACCTAGATGCCCCTCAGCCAAAGAATGGCTAAAGACAATGGGGTACACATACTCAATGAAGTATTATTTAGCTGTAAAAAAAAAAACAATAGCATCATGACATTTGCAGGCAAATAGATGAAACTAGAAAATATCATTCTGAGTGAGGTAACCCAGATTCAGAAAGACAATCATGGTATGTACTCACTCATAAGTGGATACGAGATGTAAAGCAAAGGATAACCAGACTACAACACACAGCTGTAGAAAAGCTACTTAACAAGGAGGAACCTAAGAAAGACACATGGATCACCCTAGGAAGGGGAAATAGATAAGATCTCCTGAGTAAACTGGGGGTGAGGGGGACAATAGAGCATAGGGGATGGGGATTGAGAACATAAGGGAAAGGGATGATTGAGCTGGAACAGGGACAGAGTGGGAGAGCAATGAAAGAGATACCGTGATAGAGTGAAACATCATGGGGATAGGGAGAAACCGGGTGCTAGGGACGTTTCCAGGAATCCACAGGATGACCCTAGATTAGACTACTAGCAACAGTGGAAAGAGTGTCTGAACTGGTTCACCCCAGTAATCAGTAACTAATGGAAGAAGATACAGAGATCCACAGCCAAGCACCAGCCAAAGCTCCAGGATTCCATTCAAAGAGAGGGAAGAGGGAGTCTATGAGCAAGGAACATCAAGATCATGATGTGGAAACCTACAGAGACAATCAAACCAAATTAGTGGGAACTCATGGAATTTAGACCAATAGCTGTGAAGCCTCCATGGGAATGGGACTGGACTAGGCCCTCTGCATAAATGAGACAGTTATGTAGCTTGATCTGCTTAAGGGGTACCCTGGAAGTAGGATCAGGATCCATCCCTGGTGCATGAGCTTGCTTTTTTGAGCCCACTACCTGTCGTGGGACACTGTACATAGCTTTGATGCAGGGGGAGGGCTTGGACTTGCCGCTACTGAATGGACCAGGTTCTGCTGACTCCTCATGGGAGGCCTTACCTTGTCTGAGGAGGGAATGGTACGTGGGTTGGGAGGGAAAGCTGGAAGGCGGGAGGAAGGAAGAGAGGGGGATCTGTGGTTGGTATTTTAAAATGAATAAAAATTTTCTTAATTAAAAAAAAGAAAGATGCCACCTCTATTTATTGTGGGTATTCCTACTTTAACTGGCCCAAGTCCACAAAATCACTCACAAACTTGCTTAGTTGTTTGTCTCCTAGGTAACTATAGGTATGGTCTTATTTACCATCACAGTCTACTCTTTATAAACTTAAAATGCAAACACATCTATCATAACTTCTCATTCCTTGTTCCCATAGGCTCGTAGCCATTTCATAATGCAAAATGCACTCACTTCAATTTCTAAAATCCCTACAGACTTTAATCATTCCCAAACTGTACAAAGACATAAGTCAAGAGTTTCTTCTGACACTCAGGCAATCTTTAAATTATAAGCCCCCAAAGCATCAACAAACAAAATAAGAAAACAACAGCAATAATAACAACAACAAAAACTCAAACTTTATGCATTCCTTATTCAACAGCATAGAATAAGTATTCCTATTCCAAGAGGGGAAAATGGAACAGAGTAAGAAAAGACGTATTGCAGGAAGACTGAAACCCAGCAGGGAAAACATCAAATCTTACAGATGTATTCTAGGTATCTAATGTTCATAATAGAATCATACAGGCTAAAAAAGACTTTCAAAGAGTGCAGCTGGCTTTCTCTTCCAGTACTTCATCCTATGCATGCACCTTTCTTTGGCAGATGACTCACATTTGTTGGCATCTTGAGGTATCTATCACAACTTAGGCGGCACCTTCCCAGTTTCATGCAGTGGCCCTCAGGGTCTCCTTGCATGGAATCCAACTGAACCACACACTGCCTAGTCTCAAGAGCCACTCGAGTCCTTGGCATAAGCCTTGATGACTTCCTCCTTCTTTTATCTATCACACCTGCAGAACCAGTACCACTAGATGATGTTTTTAATTTATATTTAAGCTGTGTTTTGTCTTCCCTGGCTGGTGTGTGATTTCCAGGCTGGTTATGGGGAAACACTTCCATAGATGGTTGTTTTCAAGCAAGAGACTCCTTTATTGTGGTTCTCAGGTTTTCTTAGGATTCATCTTGTTTAAATTTGTTTCATTGCCCAACAGCATAGTTTTCATATCTTTTTGTAGCCCTTGTTGCTCTTCCTCACTGTAGACTTGCCCAAGATCAGGGTGAAGTAACCATAGTACAACCTAAATGCTATTCTGTCTTGATATTTCCTCTGCCAAACAAATTAACCCATTAGTTTTGAATTTAATCTCACTCAAATTGTCAAAAATTGGAGAGGACACAGACAGATTCTTTGCTAGACTCCAATAGGAATAATATCTAGCCCAGTAGCTAACAAAGTCCTATGTCTCATCTGCAAACCCGTGAGTTAGACCTCTACTGTTCATAGACCACTTGACATTGTGATCTTTCAGACTCTCATTAGAAAGGTCAAATAATTTGCTTACATCATTCAAGGATGTTTCTAGTCTAAGGTTCCAAACTCTTCCATATCCCTTCCACAAACTAATTCCAAATGCCCGAGACCATATGTTGAGGTTTATCAAGGTGATGGCCACATTCCTCAATATCAAGTTTTTATATTACTTCCTTTTCTCATTGATGTGAAAAGATGCCTGTAAAACTACTTAAAAAAGAAGGATTTTATTTTGGTTCAGAATTTGGAGTTTTGGCCCATCAAATTGGTGATTCAGGCAACAGAAGAGTAGTAAGTTCTGTGCTCAGCTCATTTTCTGCATTTTAATCAGTCAAAGGCTCCAATCCATATAATGATTAGATTTTAGGGTGGGTCTTTCCACTTCTATAAACTCAACTCAGAAACTCCTTACAGACCTCGCCACAGGTTTGTCTCCTAGAAGACTCTATGTCAAGTTGACAAGATTAATCATCAAGTATCCTTTCTTGGTAAAGTGTTAAAATTAGTTGTATAAGTGAAAGGATGTTTTCTGGGGTAAAGGCACTAATTTTTACTTCCAGTAAATGCTGAAGTTCCATAAATTAATCAATATTAACTTAGCTGGTGAAGCTGCTAGATGAAATAAGAATGTGGCTGTGACATTTGCTCTAGATTCTAATGATTGGTTTAAGTGGATAAAATGATTGGTAAATGTATAACGCTAATGAGACAAGTCATTCGGGAGGAAATCTCATTAAGAACTTAAACAGAAAATGGACACAATTTCCTGGTGAACTTAAGGAAGGGAATATAGACATGCACCTTTAAGAAATGAACAAGGACAAACATTTGAATGTGAATGTGGAAGGTAGTTGTGATAGAAATGATGCCCTGAGGAAGAAGTCCTATCAAAGTACCTCATATCTACTGAGATCTTACAGATGTCTCATGCTATGGCAACAGATACAATTTTGAAAGCTGGTTCAAATTTACAGCATGCTTTCAAGGTAATAATGGTAATTTCACAAAAATGTGATGATAAATTGTGGTGAGCATGTTCTAAACTATGTTTGATAAGTGTTTTACTTTTCTTCTTGATGACACAATACCTGTTAAAAGTGACTTAAAGAGGAAAGGGTTGATTTTACCCCCTATCTTGAGGGAATAGTCAATCAAGGCAAGGAAGGCATAGTGGATAGAGTGTAATGGGCCTGGTTCACATTGCATCAGCAGTCACAAAGCAGAGAGGCATAGACTGATGAAAGCTGATGCTGAGCTCACCTCTCATGAGAAACCACCTCATGGGTTGGTGCTGCCCATATTTAGGGTATGTCTTCCTAACTAACCTCACCTCAAAACTTATTCACAATCACGCCCTGAGCTTTGTTTTTTGTCAGTAACTGTAGCTTCCAACAAATTGAAAATCAATATTAACCACCACAATGGTCTCTAAAATAGAAATAAAAATTGAATTCTAGATGTTTCTTCTCTTTGAAAATCTAGATAGTTTTTAGTTTTGATATATTTTAATGCACATAGAGAGAGTTCTTGGTATTTAACAAAACTTTTTGTATCATAGAACAACTCTAACGGTCATTGTTTTACATTAAGTTTTAAGACTACTTTCTTAGCTGCAGTTCACACCATTATTTAACTTAGTTTTATAACACTGCATAAAGTATGGACTGGTTGTACACATGTGTGACTTCATCTTACTACTATACAGCCCTGAAGACATTTATGATTGCCTGGAAGAACGAATCTAACATGCTGTGGACTTTCAATGGAAAGGGCTATAGAAAGAAACTGTGAGTCCCAACCTTACAACATAAAGGAGCTGAATTCTTCAATAAATATGTCACTCTTGGAAAGAGCCCATGATATTAATGAGGCCAAACCCTAGCTTTGATTACATCCTGAATAGAGTAGTTACTTAAGGTATATCTGGATACTTAATCCACACAAATGTTCAGATAATGAGATGGCACTAAGATCAGCAATTGATAAATAGGGCATCACGGCTCAGAAACTTCTGCATAGCAAAGGACACCATCATTCAGACAAAGCAGCATTCTACAGAATAGGAAAGGCCAAGTATCCAAAATACATAAAGAACTCAAGAAACTAGGTAGCAAGATACATCTATAAAATAAATAACTCGCCAGGCAGTGGTGGCACACGCCTTTAATCCCAGCACTCGGGAGGCAGAGGCAGGCGGATCTCTGTGAGTTCGAGGCCAGCCTGGGCTACCAAGTGAGTTCCAGGAAAGGCGCCAAGCTACACAGAGAAACCCTGTCTCGAAAAACCAAATAAATAAATAAATAAATAAATAAATAAATAAATAAATAAATAACTCAATTTTAAAACTAGGATATAGATCTAAAATAACTCTCAATAAAAGAAACTCAAATAGCTGTGAAACACTGAAAGAAATGTTCAACATCCTTAATAATCAAGAAGGAAAATCAAAACTACTTTGAGATTTCATCTTACACCTGAGAATGGCTAAGATGAGCAAAACAAGTAACAATTCATGACGGTGAGTGTGTGGAGTAAAGGTAATACTCGTCCATTGCTGGTGAGAGTGTTAACTTCTATGGCCACTATGAAAATCTGTGGCAGTTCCTCAGCAAGATATACCACTTTTGGGCTTGTACCACAAAGACCCTTAATCCTACCACAAAGACACTTGCTCCACCATGATAATTGCTGCTCTGTTCAAAATAGCCAGAAATTGAAAACAACCTACATGTCCCTCAATGGAAAAATGGATAAAGAAAATGTGGCAGATTTACATAATGGAGCGTTACTCAGATGTTAAAAAAATGGTGTCATAAAATTTTCAGATAAATGGCTAGAACTAGAAAAAAATCATTTTGTTTGAGATATTGCAGACATACAGAAAGACAAATATTGTATATATTCACTCATATGTGGATATTAGCTGTTAAGTAAATGATAACCAAGCTACAATTTATAGAACTGTGGAGGGTAGATATTGAGTAAGTGACTATAAGAAACAGATAGACATCATTAGGAAAGGGAAATAGAATAGATACTCATGGATGGATGGGGGAGGGCCTGAAACTGGAGGACCAAGTGATGAGAGGAGTGGGGGGTGGTCAAGTTTTGAGGGGGAATACCAGGAGAGACAGCTAAGATTAAGGGGCATTTGAGGGGTATTATGGAAACCTAATCCAGTAGATGCTTCTAAAATATGTACATATATAAAGGCAATAGAAATAAACTGACAAATAATGGGAGAGACAGAGTCCTACCTAGCCATCTCTTGTCATCAAATGAAGCTATTAGTACTGGGATTGGGTTACGAGATGTTAGCTAAAGGGGCTCCATGGGACTTCCCAAAGGACCCAGGCTATTGCCAAAGTTGCAGGTTGCTCTTCACAAACTGAAAATAAGACCCCATTGGTGAAGACAACACCTACACAACCCATTGAACATGAAGATGTTGAACTGGTGCCAACATACATTTCACCTCTACATGCTAGCATCTTTGTTATAGGAAGATACTCTGCATGCTGCCAAAAGAGAAAAATAAACAGCAGCCTAGCTACAAACAACTTGATTTACAAAGGTGTCCTGTCTGCAAAGTCTGCTAAGGTAATGTTGTCTCAAAACTTGTGGGACTAAAGAATCAATATTTGATTTGACTTAAGGCACACTCTGCAATCTCTGCAAGATGGAACCCGTATCAGACATGACTAGAGTAATGATCTACAACCTGAGAATAGATAGCCCAGGGACCTAGGGTGAACACAAATATTACTGTTAAAAAAAAGTAAATAGAGCAATAAAATTACTCCTAATGGTGTTCTACTATACTTAAAGATTAATGCCTTGTTCAGCCATCATCAGAGAAACTTCTTCATGACGTGAATGGGAACAAATAAGTGGCCCAGAGCTAGACATTATGCAGAGAATGAGAAACCTTAGAACACTCGACCCTACATGGGATGTCTCCATCAATTCCCTCCCATCGGAGCTCAGGGAACACAGGAAGAGGAGGCAGAAAAAGTGTAATAGCCAGGGGGAATGGAGGACACCAAGAGAACAAGACTTTCTAAATCAAAATTGACACAATCAAAGATCCCATGAACTCACAGAGACTGAGGCAGCATGCACAGGACCAGCATAGGTCTGCCTGAGGTCCTCTGCATATATATTCTGACTTCCAGTTTAGTGTTTTTATAGATTTACTGAATGTATGAACAAGTGGGTGTCTGATTCTTGTGCCTTCTCTTGGGTTCTTTTCCTTCTGTTTGTTGGTTTTGTCCAATTCCCATGTATTAGTTTTTTGTTTATCTTATTATGCTTTTTTATTATTATCTCTTAGAGGCCTGTTTACTAATGAGAGACAGAAAGGACGATCTGAATGTAGTTGAGGGATGGGGAGGAACTGAAAGGGGAAGCAGGAGGGAAAGTGTAATCAAGATATGTTATGTGAGAAAAAAATCTATTGAAATAAAAACAATATGATTTTCAACTTTAAGTAGAAAAAGAACTGTTATACAAATTTTAAACCTCAAAATGTCAGTAACTGTAGGTTCCCAATGGAGCTTCATAGGTGTTTATTATTTTTACTTTTCCAGATTTTTTTCATTTCCAAGAAAGGAATGACAATGAAGTCTAATATCTGACATACATTTAAACCCTAATTTCTCTCCAGCCGAGAAGGTAATGATGAAAATGTCCAAAATGTTTCACATAGGCTGAGAGAAATGAACCAGTGAATACTAGAGAATAAGCCGAAATTAAATAGATTTTTCACTTTTTGCTTCAGAGAGAGGCACTCTCTAGAGTTCCAGGGGAAGCTTTCTTCTAACCTCTGCATTTACTCTTGACAAAAGCGACACTCAGTTGCTCCCCGCAGTGAGCCTCCCAGAGCACCCTGCTGAACCTGGCCAGGTAGGGTGCTAGGCTGTTTCAGAAGCTCCATGCAGACTCCCACCAAACCACACATTCTATTAGGCAGCTTTTCTGGGGGTTGGACAAGGAGTTCCTTCTTTTCATGTTCTCTCTGCAATTCTTATGCCCTCTGTTGCTCTTCTTTTCTCCTTTTATTGTTTAGCAAATGTTCATTTATTAAAGAAAGGTGAGAATAAAGTTCTGAGAGTTGGAGGGGTTTCAAGGGAAGAAAACTCTTTCGTTTTATAATAATTGCTTTAATACTAAAACAGTCTGTAAAAATGCTAAAATACTGGCAACTTTAGATAATCATACATAGACATGAGCAATATCATCTTTGTACAATATATCTTTTAAGGGGATGGTGTTGTGTCATTTTTGGTGTCTGGAATAAAACATATACTTTTTTATTTAATTGTTTTTGCCCCCATCCTTGGGCAAAACATCCTAAGGATTTGAATAAGTCAGAAGTTCCCTAGTTACTTCCATGTTCATTTTGCTCCTTCAAAACCTCTCTGAAATTTTAATTTTTAAAAATTTAGAAATGAGCAAAAATTACAAGAATAATATAATTGTGGTTATATTCACTGACTGTCAACTTTGGTATAGTTTGGGTATCTTTCCTGATATGTGTAATACATAACCTTGCTGAAACTGAGAATATCATGACCATTGAATCCCAAATAGCTTCAGTATGCATTCCTCCTAACATAGTACATCATTTTGTAGACAACGTACTTGTAAGACTGGAGCAGTAACACTGTGAATGCGGTGCTATTTGTGGCAGCACCCATATACAGCTCTTAACCAGTTGCCTCAGTACACAGAACAACACAGACTTTTTTCTTCTACCTTGTTGATCATGTTTCTTTAATCTGACTCACTCTGGACTAGTTCCTCACCTTTTGGTCATCTGCATTGTTGGCATGTGCTAACAAACTGGTGATTTTCTTGAAAGTGCTTTTTATTGCCTTCTTTAAATGTCTCCTAAAGAGATGCCGGCCATACTTATAGTGTCAGGAGCACTATAAGTGAGTTCTCATCCTCAGCATCAGAACAGATTATCCCACCATCAGATGATGGCAGCTTTGGTGACTCTGGGCAAGGTGCTGTCAGATATCTGTACTGACAATGTAAAATTTGTCTTTATAACTAATAAGTACAAATTTGTTAAATGCATTGAGACTATAAATGTCCTATTATACTTAAAACTCATAGTTTTAGAGTACACTGAATGTCTAGGATTATTTGTTTTTCCAATCATAGCATAATTTTGAGCTTCCAAGTTTTCTATATTTTACTGTAAGGACAAATGTTTATCACCAGCATGGATACACAGGTTCTTTTGTATTGTTTACTAAATTGATTACCACCAGGTATTTTTTGTATAATTTGTCTTGATTAAATTTCTAGATTTATCTTTTGGAACTCTGTGTCTTTCTTGACTTTTTAACTTTCTGGAATCATCATATTCCCTCGAAGTCTTTCTTGACAGCCTTTCAATTAACTGTTTCCACAGCTCTCTGACTCTCTTTGGCGTGAACTCCTACATTAGAAATGAGGGCCTGTGCCTGTGGGCTCATCACTATGGGTACCTTTGCTTCTGGGCTTCTCTGTACCCAGAGCTCATGCTATGTCTCATAATGCTCCTGGAGTTTTCCTGGCCCTTTCCCTATTTCACATCCTCCTCTCTTCTTTTCATGATGAGAATTCTAGATGCAAATTTATAGTTAGAGAAACAATACAATTAGGACTCTGTATTTACTGTCCAATGATAAAATGCAACTCAAATACATCCTTGAGAAGGCTATGGGATGACATGTATCCTTTAACTCTGTTCATTGAGATTATACCCCACAAAGATACTCAATCATGAGAGGAAATTATTGAATTCCTTTTTTCTGTACAGGAAAGAAAAAAAAAGATTTGAGCTTTCAAAAGGAATAGTTTTGATAATCAAAACTGGTTATTTTCTGTTTCTTCCTTCTGCTTGGAGTATATCATGTAAATGAAGGCAAAGTTTAATTTCTATGGCAGTTTCCACACTTGATTACTTCCTTGTAGCAGTTTTATATTTAAATTTTAGGTGACACGTGCTATGTGAAACCAAGATGAATACTCTACTCTTAGGTAAGTGCTGTGGATGATTGATTGATAAATAAAACACTGATTAGCCAGTAGCCGGGCAAGAAGTATAGGCGGGACAAAGAGAGAGGAGAAGTCTGGGAAGTCGAAGGCTGAGCAGAGAAGATGGTCAGCCTGCTGTCCAGGGAGCAGCATGTAAGGGCAGCAGGTAAAGCCACAGAACACATGGCAACATATAGATTAACAGAAATGGGCTGAGTTTAAGTGTAAGAGCTAGACAGTGGTAGGCCTGAGCTAATGGCCGAACAGCTTAATTAGTATGAGCTTCAGAGTGATTATTTTATAAGGGATTGTGGGGTCCATGGGACTGGGCAGGACTGGAGAAAACTCCAGCTACAGGTAAGAGTCAAGCTATTCTTGGTCTGTTTGAGGGGTCCCTGGCAATGGGATCAGGATCTATCTCTGGTGCATGAGCTGGCTTTCTGGAGTCCATTATCTATGGTGGGACACCTTGTTCAGCCTTCATGCAGAAAAGGGAGAAGGATTTGGTCCTGTCTCAATTGAATATACCAGGCTTTGCTGACTCCCCATGGGAGGCCTTACCCTTTTGGAGAAGGGGATAGGGAGTGGGTCATGGGGTAAGGCTGGGGGAGCTGTAGGAGGGATGAGAGAGAAATATGTGTTTGGTATGTAAAATGAGTTAAAAAATTCTTAAATGATTAAAAAAAAGAGTCACACTAGGAAAAATTAAAAAGCAAAATAAATTCCATGACCCTTATTAAAATTTTTCATATATGGTGTTTGTATACATTGAGGAATAAATATTCTATTCTATTCACAACACTTAGCCTAAAATCTATTGAATTTCAAGAATTGTTTTTTTTCTAATAGCAAAAGTAAAAACCATTACATTTTAAAATACTTTTTCTATTTTAATATCATATATATTAAAACTATTTTAACTTAAAGTTGACATTTCTGTTTCTCTTTGAATGCAAAAGTAATAATATTCTGTACACAACACATCACATGCTTTATGATATTTATGTCAAAAACAATTGCCTGTGAAAGTAATCATTTTTCATGCTTGATAGTCACAGAAGACAAGTTTTGTTTTTATAATCCAGAAAATGTTCATTTTAGTTACTCCTTTTACATAATAACATCCTTTTAAATTCAATAGCTAATGAAGAGAGTAAATTATGATCCTCTCTTTTTCATTATTATAGTCTTGACCATCTGAAGGCAGAAGGAAATACTAAATTACAATTATGCTGGATCCAAGGCATGCTCTTCCTAAAGTATATACTCAGAGGTCATTTAACAAGAATCAAAATTGTGTGAATTTATAGTATGATTCTTGAATTTTAGCACAAATATGAGTCTAGAAATAGCAATTAGAATCAATTATGATAGATTTTTCTTTTCATTGACATATTAAGATATTTTTTACACTTAAGCTCTGAATGTTAATGAATTTATATATATATATATATATTATATAAATATATTTACACAGCTGGAGAAATCCTAAATATTGAGGCCATGGGTTTTTCAACTCGGCATCTGGCCAGGAGAACAGCGTTTGCCATTTATCATTCTGGATTCAGAAACATCCTAAGTTTTGCCTGGCTAGACGGTAAGGTTATCACTTCAGGATCCTTCCCAGAACCAAGGAACCTTTTCTTCTGTGGTTTCTGAGAGAGAAGTTCTCATGTGCCTGTGTGTTTGAAATATAATAGTTAAAAAAATTTCCAAAGACTAATTTTAGGGGACTTTCCATAAACTCTCAAAAAAGAGGATGTGAGAACTTTACTAAAGCCAGTCCTCATGGTGGAGGCCTGTAACCCAAGCTGCTAAGGAAGTTGAGGCAGGAAGACCACAGGTTTGAAGCCTTCCTGAGCAAATTTGTGAGAACATGTCTCAATTTCAAGTGCTCTGAAGAGAGGGCTAGGGATGTAGCCCAGTAGCAGAGCTCTTGCCCAGCATGTGAAAGGCCCTGGGTTCAGTTCCCAGTGAAATAGAAATTATCTTATGTTCCACAAAAATGTATTACTGAACTATATACATCTCAGAAGCAGAACACCTGCCTAGCATGTGCAATACTTTGAGTATGATTGCAGCATAAAAAATAGAATACCCTGGGGACTGGACAGGTGGATCAATGATTAAGAAACTTGTTGCTCTTGGAGAGGCCTGTGGTTTGGTTCCCAGCTCCCGTGTCTAGTGGCTCGCAACTGCCTATAACTCTAGTTCCAGGGGGAACTGGCTGAATCTGGCCTGTTCAAATGCCTGCACATACTCACACACACAGTCACATGCATAGACATAATTTTGTAAATTATAAATGAATAAAATAAATAAACAGGAAAATATGTGCCCAGAAATATTTTATTTTCATGGAATTGCGAACTCATTATCTTCTCTAAGAATGTAGGAGTGGTATGGACAGGTTTCACTTGCTTTTAAAATTAGAGCAAAAGTAAATTCTTAATACATTCAGAATATAAAAAATGGAGAATAATCACTGAAAAATAACAGAGAATGAATGAAAAATACAGAAGACAGTGATGGGAATGGCAAAATGCACATCGTAAGGAGTACAAGGCAGGTGCCAGCTAGC
>CABHPH010160109.1:0-23645 GCA_902168325.1 Peromyscus nudipes | reverse complement strand
CTGGCTAATTGTGAACAAACTATGTTATTTGTGAGATTTAAAACACTTTATTAGTTTATTAGTTTATTAGTTCCTCTGCATGGAAGCCAACAGAACACAGTTCAGTTTCATGAAGTTATTTTACCCAATTTCTTCCTCCTATTATTGATTTCTATGCCATATCTGTTTCCTAAATTTTTTATTTCTTTAATATCTGTACCCCTTTTCTAAGTCTCAGTAAATCACTTTAACTCTTGGCTATCAGTTGTAAACTTCATTTTTTAAAATTTCTATTTATTTATTCTTTGTGTCTTTCACATGATGCATCTCGATCCCGTTCAGTTCCCCATCTCTCCATACATACCCTCTGCCCTTGCAGTGCCCCCCTAAAATAAAATAAAATTTAAGAGAAAAAAAGAAAAGGAAAGGACAAATCTCATCATGGAAGCTGTAGTGTGACATAGTGAGTCACCCAGTAAACCCTTTTGTCCATATATCTTTTCTTGCAAGTTGAACTTCCTTATTTTAATTTCTCCTGTTAGTAACCCTAATATTAAATGCATCTTTGAAAATGTATCATTAGTTACAAGCAGATTCAAGGGAGAAGTCCATGGAATTCTGAAGATGCAAGCATTTCTCTGCAAGTACAATACGTCACCAGGCTAAGTAATAATGAAACTGTGGCCTGTGCATGACCTTAGTGGACCTTAGTGGACTGCAGATATGAACGAGTACAGCTATTCTTACTCTAGAACTTCTGAATAAGTATTTCAGGATGACATATGTAAGGTAGACTGTCAGGGACAAGGACAGAATCTCTAGTTAATGGAAAAATACAGACCCCCGATAAAATAGGGAACTAGATCATCTTACAGTCAGGTTGCCTAGCAACAGGACATTGAGTAGAGCCCTTGACCTTTTCACCCTGTAAACATCCTGTTAGCTTGCTCCACCCTATGCAGATAACAGCTTCTTGCTCTCCCCACCCTGCAGGAACTATATAAACCCTTCTGGAGAAAAATAAAGTTGCACCTTGATCAGAAATCTTGTCTTGGTGTATTTCCTTTGTGTCTCCTGTCCCTATCATTCCGTCCTTAGGGTGGTTGAGAACCTGTTGAAGCCCTGCTGGCCGGGGCAGTAGACTTAGCCAGCTTTCAAGGTGCTTGTCTTTTGAAATATGACTGTCACTATGTTTTACGGTCAGTGCCATTCATTTTTAAGAGACTACTGTATTACTGGTACATAGATACTACTCAACAGTATTTGAATGAAAGTCCATCTGCTCTGACACCATATGCAACATAAATATTCCAAGAAAGCAGATATTGAAGAGACTGCTACATTACTGATACATAGATACTACTCAATAGCATTTGAATAAATGATGAAACATTTCTTAATTCTGAAAAACATATTAAAATATACTCAGTGCAAGTTGTAGAGTTGGTTTTCAGCATCTGCTTTCTTGGTATCTTTATGATACAGATGGTGTCAGAGCAGACAGACTTCAAGTATCAATTGCTCCAGCCCCCTGCTCCAGCATCACTTCCTCATAATTTCACCCCCTTCACCAGGTGCCCATGGTTCCCCTTTCATGCTCTGGGAAAATTTGTAACTTTCTAACATGAAAAATATGAACTCCATTCTCTTGTTTATTGTGTGTCAGTAAAACTGAATTAAAGCTCCATGAATATAAAGCTTTACTTAGATTCAATGTAACTTACAGTTTATTTATAGAATTATGTGTCAGTTATAACACTGAAAGACAACCACATATTGCAGAGAATTCAGTAGTCTGGAATTAATGCACAGAAAAGAACATTTCCACAAGTTATAAAGAAAAAAGAACTAGTTGCATTATGAATTTTACTTCCAAAGCTTAGAATCATTGATTTTTTCACATGTTGGGATGTTGCGCTCAGTGGTTCACTGTTCACTGCTATTACCTCTCAACTTGCACTCACACAGGCAAGTTCACCAGACTTTTGCTCACTAGATGCTAACAAAATGTTTTCAATTTTAAATTGCTGTTTGGAACTAAATAGATTCAATCTAAATACATACACACACACATATATATTCACACACAGCCAAATAGGCAGACACACCCATTTTTCTTTTCTTAAATTGTTAGAAAACAGAATAAAACTTTACAGCATTGTTGAATGAAGTAATACAATTGACAAGGAAATGAAAACATTTGAATACTGTTGCTCACATAAATAGTAAAAGGGTATCAGGTACCCTGGAGCTAGAGTTGCAGGTAGTTGTGGGCTACCTGATATGGATGTTGAGAATGAAATTTAAGTCCTCTGGGAGTGCAGAAAGTGCTTTTTACTGCTGAGCCATCTCTCCAGCCCTTTCCAAACCTTTGTATCAGAGAAACTTTATTAAATAAAAGTGTTAAAAATGTTGAGACTTAGTAATTCAGCTGGGAAGGTTGATAATGTCTTTTTTTGTTAGACATTAAGGAGAATTTTTTCTAGGTATTGCAAATTATATCTCCTCTTGCATCTTTAATTTTTGTTAATCTGAGTCATCTCTTTTTGTTACTATGTATAAGGGCTTGTAAATCTTGTTTTTGCTTTCAAAGACCTAATTCTTCATTTATTATTTGTATTTTCAATTTATAAGTTATTGATTCCTAATCTGCTTTTCATTTTTTCTCCCTGATTACTATTTTGTGGGAATGGTTTGTCCTTATTTTTCTGAAGTCTTAACAAGCATCATTAAATTATTTTGTTTTCATTCTGTTGTTTTTTCCTAAGTATTTAGTGTTGTAAACTTTGTTCTTGGGATTGCCTTCATTATATTCCATGGACTTTTACAACATTGTTTTTTCTTTTTCATGTATTACTAGGGCAATTATTTATTTATTTATCATTCACTCATTGATTCATTCACCATTCAGTGAGTTGATCAACATCTATGACTGTGTATATTTTGTGGGTTCTCCTGGTACTAGTATCTAGTTTTATTATTGTGATCAGATAAAGACTTGCTTTATGGTCCACTATAAAGATGGTTTAATGGCCTGTTGAAGAGAATGTGTATTTGTGTGGTATTTAGGTGAAACATTCTTTAGTTATCTGATAGGGCCTTTGACCCAAACTGTTGTTTAACTACAACATTTATCCAGTACTTTTTTTTAAAATCTGGATGAGCTGTCCACTGGAGAAAGTGAGTTATTGTTACTTACTATTATTGTGTTGGGGCAATCTGCTGCATTATGAATTTGTTTTATAAAATTCTAAATAACTCTTTCATTCATGTGTGTTTATAATTGTAATGTTATCATAATTGATCTTTTTATACTAATAAAGAGACTTCTAATTAGTTTGATTGGAACCCTATTTTGTCAGATATTAAAATAGGAACTCTGCTTTATTTCCTTGTTTTATCTGTTTCTAATACCTTTACCAATTGTTTCATCTTGAGATACAGTATATCTTTGATGTTGAAGTGTGTTTCTTGGAGGCAGCAAAATTCTAGATCCTGATTTTTTGATTCAGTCTATTAGCCTGTATATTTTGATAGGAAAGTTGAGACTATTGACTGTCAAAGCTGTTATTGCTTCTTTTCAGGTTGTTCATTGTGTAGTGTTTTGTTTCTTAGTCCTGTTTTGCTTAACCACTGAGGTAACATTGTTTCTTCTCTGTAGACTCTTGGACACAGCTCCTCTTCTCTTCTCCATGAAGTATTCCTATCAATATACTCTGAGGGGCCTGCTTTGAGGTCATTAATTCCTTTACCTTGCTTTTGTTATGGAAGGTTTTTCTTTCTCCTCCAATTATACCACAATTATCATCTACAGTCTTTCAGAACTTGTAGAACACTAGTACAAATTCTTCTGGCTTTTAAAGGCTTCATTGAAAAACCAAATTCTAATAGGCCTACCTTTACACATGACTTGATACTCCTGCCTTATACCTTTAAATATCCTTTCTGGGGTCTGCATATTTAGTGCTTTGACTATTATGTAATGTAGGAAATTTCTTTCCTGTTCTTATCTATTTGGTGCTTTGTATGCTTTTTGTACTTAGATAGGTATTTCCCTAGATTTTGAAAAATGTCTCCTATGATCCTGTTAAAAATATTTTCTATGCTTTGACCCAGATTTCTTCTTTCTTCTCTCCCCATGAATGATAAGGTTTTCATAGTGAAGGAACTATAATTGGAAAAAGTCACCCCAAGACCAAGTTCTCAGCACAAAGGAGATTTGTTTGCCCCAGAGGGACAAAGGGCAGAGACAAAAACAGGAGATAAGAGGGAGAAGAAAAGGGGAACAAGGGAAAGGGGGAAGGCATATTTGCCCCTGAAGGACAAAGGGCTCCCTCCAGATAGACAAACATGGCTGGCCCATAGACAAATGGCAGCTAATAAAGGGAAAAAAGGAAACCCCTGTGTTTCCTTAGTACTTTGATAGCTGGATCTTGGTAGCTTGCCTGGGGTTGGTGAGGTGGCCAAGTAAGAGAATAGACCTTGCTGGCTACCTTTAGTAATGTAGTTTAACAGTTTAGCAAGGCAGAGGGAATGCAGTAGAGGGTAAGGACTGCCAAGGCCATGTTTGCCATGCTCTGGCTTATTAGAGCCCTTGACATAGTTTCCCAAAGATCCTGACTGTCACTTATCGGTTTTTAAAGAAATTGTCCTTTTCTTTGAGTGGTCTCATTCCTCTGTCTTGTCTTCAAGCTCTGATATTCCAATATTTATTAGTTACATTCTATTTGTGGGACTTTCCACTTAGCATAATTAAACTAAATAAATTTTTCATTTTGATGTTTACTTGTTTTCATTTTTCCTCATTGTTTGTATCTCTTTATTGAATTCCATTTTCACATCCTGAATTGTATTATTCCACTCAACAGGTGGTATTTTCTTGGTCTTCACTCCAACATTTGTTCACATCCTTGTTTAGTTCCTTTAGCATATTTCTCACTGTTCTTTTGAATTCAAGACCTTGTGTCATCTGCTGTGGGATGTTCTGTATATTAAATGTGTTGCTCTGATTGGTTAATAAATAAAACACTGATTGGCCAGTAGCCAGGCAGGAAGTATAGGCGGGACAAGGAGAGAGGAGAATTCTGGGAAGTGGAAGGCTGAGTCAGAGAGACCCTGCCAGTCGCTGCCATGACAAGTGAGATGTAAGGTACCGGAAAGCCACAAGCCATGTGGCAACTTATAGATTAATAGAAATGGGTTAATTAAGATATAAGAACTATATAACAAGAAGCCTGCCATGGCCATACAGTTTGTAAGCAATATAAGTCTCTGTGTGTTTACTTGGTTGGGTCTGAGCGGCTGTGGGACTGGCAGATGAGAGAGATTTGTCCTGACGGTGGGCCAGGCAGGACTGGAAAAAACTCCTGCTATAGTCATCTAAGTTGATCTCTTTAGGGACTGTTATAATAACCTAAAAATTTTGGAGGTAACATATTGACATAAATCTTCATGTTATTTGTATTTTTACAATGGGGCCTGAATATCTGGATTTAGGACACAGGCTAAACTTTTGGTGTGGTTGTCTGGCTTATCTTTGTTAAGGGGCATTAGGGCCTTCATTTTTTGTTATCATGGCTTGGCAGAGATTCATGCAGTAGGCAATGCTTACAGTTAAGTCTTAGGGCCAGTAGTTGCTGATATAAGGTTGTGGTATCAGAAATGGTCCTAGGCTAGCTAGGGAAAGGTGCCATTTCTAACCTGACTAGTAGGTACTCTGTAGAATGAGCAGGTTCTACCACTGGATCCTCAGAAGTTGAGGTTAGGGAATCAGAGACAAGTAGAGGTCAGGGCTATAAGCATGGTGCACAGGTAGTGATGCCAGGTCCTCAAGATGGCATTTCTAGGGCCTTAGTGAAATGGGGAGGTGAAGACCACCTGTGGAGCAAGCAAAGGTTTTAGGATAGATTCTCAGAGGGCAAGGTTAGTATCCCAAAGGAAGGAGAAAGGGAAGATGGCCCCAGTCCTAAGACAGCCGCATAGAATTTCAGAGGAAGAGGATAGGAGGAACAACTGTGAGGAGAGCAGGTAACTGTTTGAATAGGTATGGCACCCATAAACTCATGTATTTGAATACTTGGACTACAGGGATTGCTGCTATTAGGAGGTATGGCCTTGTTAGAGTAGGTGTGGCCTTCTTGGAAGCAGGTTTCGAGCTTTCATATGCTAAAGCTACACCCAGTATGGGACACAGTTCACATCCTGTTGCCTGAAGATCAAGATGTAGAACTCTCAGCTCCTTCTCCAGCACCATGTCTGCCTGTATATGATCATGCTTTTTGCCATGATGATAATGGACTAAACCTCTGAAGTTGTTAGCCAGCCTCAACTGAATGTTTTCCTTTCTAAGAGTTGCCATGGTTGCGGTGTCTCTTCACAGCAATAGAAACCCTATTTGAAGACACAGAGTTAGGGTCAACAGTTACTGTACAGTTACTTCTTTAATGTACAGAAGACTTTCAGCATCAGGCCTTTTTACAACACTCCTCTCTTCATTTTTCATGTATTTGTTTTAAGGTATAATCTGCTGCTCATCTGAAATCCTTGTTCTGTTAGTTGTTATCTGCTTCGTCAATTGCAATGGCTCATTTTTATAATTATTTAATATTTTGTTTTGACTCCTTGTGTCTTCACAGGCCACAGTATTGTGTTGCATGTGCTTATTCATTATGTGCAATGCATGTCTGCATGATCCATGTGCTTTGGGACTGTATTCATTTGACATATTCATCACTGCCCACGCATGGAACTGCCTATTATCTAGCAACAGTAGATATTTTTTATATTTAGATTATGAAAGTAGTTTTTCAAAATGGACAATATGGATACATTTGTATGTGGATGTGTGAAAAATCTTTAATTCTGATTCCTTCACTATATTTTTATTGTTTTGTCAAAGTTGTATAATTTTCAAATGTTTTATTAGACATTAGTTCTGTCTGGTGTCATTTAAGTCCAAGTGATTTTAACTTCTAACATTTATTCTTAAGTGGACAGTAGTTTTAAATTTACATAACTTTCCATTGGAATGGAAGAGAAAAAAAGAAAATACTATTAGCTACAACAAAATGATAGATGAATTCACTCTGATTACTGGCATTCTGCATCTTGGAATTTTAAATTCTGAATAGCTACTCTATTAGTGGTATTCTTATTCCCCAAATAAAGGTGTTATGTTGGTGTAGTAAGAATTGCAGTTATAGCCTCATCTATGCATAAGTTCTGTCACAAGACCTACACAAGTTCAAACCAGGCAGAGTCCCAGTACTGAGAGAGGGAAATAGATACAAGGCACCCATCCTTAGCCAAGAAACTATCTCCAACTGACATCTGCTTGCAAAGGAAAAAATATTTTCTCTATTGGAGTCTCATTGGGTATACAAACCACAATAAAGAATAGGCCACATACCCAGCAGTAAATGACCAACACAAAATGAACTCAGTGGTGTTTTCACAGACGTTATGTCTCATATTGCTTTGTTTGGAAACTTTTTGTCTTACTGGCCTTTTATGATTCTGATGTTGTGTTTTCATGGATTATGTATGTGAGTTTCTTGTTTTTCTTTTTTTTTTTTTTTTTTGGTTTTTCGAGACAGGGTTTCTCTGTGTAGATTTGCGCCTTTCCTGGAGCTCACTTGGTAGCCCAGGCTGGCCTCGAACTCACAGAGATCTGCCTGGCTCTGCCTCCCGAGTACTGGGATTAAAGGCGTGCGCCACCAACGCCCGGCTTCTTTTTTCTTTTATTAAGTTTTATTTGGTTGTCGTTGTTTGTTGCCCTGTTTTTTTTTTTAAAGAGAGAGAAAGAAAGGGTATAGAGTTGGTTGGTGGGAAGATGAGGGAGCTATGGGAAGAGTTGGGGGAAGGAAAACTATGATCAGAATATATCATATAAAAATGTAATAAAAATAGATTGCAGCTAATTGTTTTCCTCTTATATTGGTATGGTGATCATATTTGGAGAAAGAAAAGAGTTCATTTCAATGTGCTGAGGTAATCGGCAACTCCACTTTTGGATAATTTTAAGTTTTTTTACCAGGATATAAGCACAGATTTAGAAAAGTAGATTCTATACAGTAATGGTGAATTTTCTTTAATGCCACATTGGCTCTGGAATTCAGTTGAAGCATCTCTTGTGTTGTCAGACAGAATCTTTATTTGTGTTTGCCATCCTCCTTCTAACAACTTATTGAGCACAGAACATTAGCTTAATATTCTGAGCCTCAAATTCACTGTTTATGAAGTAGTAATTTCTGTTCCTGGCTTCTGAAATCGCAAGCTTTCATAATGTGCCAATTCATGAGTCTTTGCATAATAGACACAATTAATGGTAACTATTTTAAAGCACCTTCAATGTTCAAAACACAGAGATTACAAATGGACACTATATAATGAAGAGTGAACTTCGAGTCATTACAAACAACTATGAGATCAACTAAAAAATTTTAATATGTGACATATCTAGTAAAAGTTTGTTTATTTTTGTTTGTTTATCTTTTGGCAATGTCACAGAATAACAACTAAATTGCTCATGTATTTGTGACTCTCTCTGCTCACATCTGTGTAGAACACTAAACAATTAATTAGCTAATGGAGTCAAGCATGGTGCTGGTTATTTCTTTGTCAATTGGACACAATTTAAGTGATCTGGAGAAAAGGGAATCTCATTTGAAATTTTGAGATGGGCCTGTGGGTATGTCTGTGGGACATTTTCTTAATTACTTATTGATGTAGGAGGTCCTAGCCTACTTTGGGCAGTGCTATCTTGTCACATGGGACTGAGTTGTTTAAGAAAGGAAATCAAGTAAGCCAGTAAGTGGTGTTTTTCCATGGTGTCTGCTTCAGTCTCTGCCTCTAAGTCTCTGCATCAGGCTCCTACCCTAGCTTCCTCTGATGATGGACTAGAACCTTTAAGCCAAATAATCTCTTTCCTCTCCAGTTTCACTCTGGCCAGTGTTTATCACAGGAATGTAGCTAGAAGTTTTCTTGGTGTCCTACCCAGTCCACAGCCACTCAGACCCAAGCAAACACACAGAGGCTTATATTAATTAAAGCTGCTCGGCCATTAGCTCAGGCCTACCACTGGCTAGCTCTTACATTTAAATTCAGGCCATTTCTATTCATCTATATGCTGCTACATGTTCCCTGGCTTTACCTGTGTGCCATTACATGCTGCTCCATGGACAGTGGGCTGGCGTCTTCTGACTCAGCCTTCCTTTCCCCAGAATTCTCCTTGTATGCTTATCCTGCCTATACTTGCTGCCTGGCTACCGGCCAATCAACATTTTATATATCAACCAATCAGAGTAACACATTCACAGCATACAGAGGAACATTCCTATCAAAGGAATAGAAAAACAAAGAAAGAAAGTATTTTAATATACAATATTCTAAGTTTCAATTTATTGTAGATTGCTAATTTTTTTCAGATTGCTGATTTGTAACTTCTTGCGAACATTTAATTTGTTAGATTTTCACTTTTCAAATTTGCTTTTTGATCTTCTAATGCCTGGTTTATGTTTAATAATTGCTTTTGTTTATCTTCTTCTACTAAAAAATTAATGGTCTGTTATTCCACTCTTTCAAGATCCTTATTTCTTAAAGCTAGTTCAAAATTCTATAACTCAGTGGCCATAGTGATGTGGTCCCTTAGACCACCTCAAATATCATAGGTTATTATCAAGGCTATTGATTACCATCCACAACCTGAAAGTAAAACTCTTTTGCTGAAGATACCATTTACTTGTATCATTGAATTTGAAGAAATTGATCTTGTGCCTGACTAGAAACTTCACCCTAATGACTGGCATTTATGGTGCTGGCTGGTTTTTTTTCATGCTACAAGAGGAGAAAAGTGATTATCAATATCACTCAGATACAAATCTTGAGACCTCCAACAGAGAACTGAATACAAGATGTACTGGTGTAATAGAGGCACAAGTGAGAAGATAGGTCAGAGGCCTAGGGGAAAACTTAATGCTCCTATTCTGCTAAAGGAATAGAACAATAAAATGACTACTTTTTGACATATTGTTATACCCATAGATCATTTGATTACTCAGTCCTAATCAGGGAAGCTTCTTTTTGTCATAGATGGTAATTAACCCAGAAATAACACTGAACAATATGTAGACAGTTAGAGACTTTGGAACACTGAGCCCTAAATGGAATGTCTTTGTCCAACCCATCCACTAAAGTCTCAGGGATCTATGTGGAAGAAGAAGCAGAAATATTGTAAGATCCAGAGGTGGTAGATGATTCCAAGGAAACAGGGTTCTCTAGACACAACAGGGATGATATACACATGAACTAAAAGAGACTATGACAGCATAAGACCTATAAACGTACAAATAAGACAAAAATCCCAGCCCTGAGAAAAGGAAGTGTCACAAAGTCCCAACTCTAACAAAGAAGCTATTTGCAATTTATACTTGGTAGGAAAGAAAAACTAGTTTTCAACAATGGAGTATCACTTGGTATATCAACCACACTCCAGGACAGGTCCCAAGCCCCAGAGTAATTGACTAACCCAAATTTGACACCATGTTTTCTCTATGTGTTAGTATTTGGTTTGGTTTGGATTGGTTTAGTTTCCTTTGAGACAGACAGAGAGAGAGAGAGAGAGAGAGAGAGACAGAGAGAGACAGAGAGAGACAGAGAGAGAGAGGAGAATAAATATAAAGTTAATGTGTACAAAAGGGTTAAAGATCTGGGAGGAGTTAGGGAAGGGAAACAAATATTATCAACACAGATTACAAGAAAAAAATTAGTTTAAAAAGCCTCTCAAATTATACTACAGCTAAAAATCATGACTCTGTATACAAATACATACAATTTTGTATTTCAATAACCAAGTAAACCAGATAATTAGCAACTGAATATTAACTGAATATCATCTGAGAAGTCACAAAATGCTATGATCTGGCAAGTCACCTGAATTGAGTGTGGGATGGATGACTTATCCCTAACAGGTCTAAGGGCCAGCTGGCCCAAACCAGTAATAAGATACTTTCTGAGAGCCAACCTGGGTCTGCCTCAGGGCCTTAGCAACAGCAGCTGAGACATGATCTGGAGATGACCTGGACCAATGAGAGGCAGCCATGTCACAACAGCAGATTCATATTCATCAGACCTTCCCTCCGGGTGGGATGGAGGGTAAGGCTTGGCTCTTCCTGAATAAACTGAGTTTGTTGTTTCAACATTCTCCCAGAGTTTCTGTCATTGATTCTGCACCTACTTGACCCCCTCCTCCAAAGGGAACAGCATCACAGGACCCTACCACCGATTGAGTAAAATCATTTTGCATATGATATCAGAATGAGATAACTCTTGGCATTGATACTTTGGAATTTTAAAGTGTAGTCAATGTTAAACCATCTACCATGAGTAATAATAGCAAATCAAAACTATAACTAGAAGCATACTTTTAATGTATATTGGAATTTTAAGAACATATATTTCTGTTTCTACTGTGCATAGAGAATGTGGGGAGTTTTGTATACTTATCTTACACCTGTTAAGATTTATACATTCTGACACCAGAGATGGATCTCGCACAAATACATAAAGTCTCTAGGCAAATCAACTCCTCAAAAATACTTTCCTTAAAAATGTTGTATCTGAATACTAGTGACACTGTAAAATGAAGTCATGAAAAGATAGCTGTTTATTTAGGAGAAATAATAAATAACAATTGACAGACAGAGAATCACTCACAGCCCTTATTGTATCTACTAAAATTAATTCTAGGAAGTCTTTGCTTTGTCTTAGGTTTTATTTTTTATTTATTTATTTTTTAACAATTCATTGAGGCAAGCTTGACATCACTTTTAGATCTACTTGATTTGTATTTTGCTTAAATGATGTTTGCTTTTAATGGAAATATATCATATTATAAAGAAAATAATTCTTTTGTATCTTTTGTCTTTTGTATGATAGTTGGTGAAACACCAAAGTGAGTAACATCATTGCAAGCATTATGCATTTTATGATAGGAAATCTATATTCAGATATTAGTCAAATAATTTTGTCACAAATAAGTAAATGATTATCTCACTCAAAATAAACTCTGAGGACTTTTACTAGGAATCAACTTGGGATCATAAGTCTAGGGTTCACTATGAAATCAAAAGAATCCATCTAACAGAAGCTCTATCAATTTTCACCTGAAAACTAAACACAGCAGTCCCTTAATTATGCTAAGGTGACTGGTATCATTTTGTAAGGTTCTAGGATTTCACTTTACCTTAGGAAATCTTGGAATTTGGAGCGGGCTTCTGGCCTTTCACATAGTGGCCATACTAGGGTTGAACAGTTCCTGGCATGGACTTCTGTGGCGTAGCATAGGGCTGTCTCATCATTTTAGAGGTAGATTTTCAGGTCTGTCACACTTCAGACATACAAACAGACACACATAACTGGTGTGCGGGCACACAACACTGTTCTGGCTGATCAGCAGGCATTTCAAACATGATTTATGTGAAACATCCCTCTCACTGCCAGTTATCAAAGCTGCATGTAACAAACATGCAATCAAAATTTATTTATGTAAGCTTGAATCTATGAATTAATTCCTGCTGTTTTAACAAGTATCCAACTGGCATTTACCATCATTAAATGATGATCTCCACGTGAAAAATATAGTATGTTGGTAATCATTAGCATTTTATTGACCAATTTGGAACAGAGATTCAAGCTGAAATCAAATAAATGGTGATTTGACTAGTAAATAAGAGAGAGAAAAAGGAAAGATCTTTTTCCCTATGGAACTGTTAATTTGTTTAAAATGATTAGATTGTAACTGTGAGTAAAAGATTTAATTCACCTAGAAGACATAGCATTAACCTCCAATTGTCATGGGTTATTAACTCAATTTTTAAAATACTTACATGTATTCAACTTCTATATTTTATTTTTAAAATAATATTTTATCAGAGAAACAGAATTGAAATGTTCAGAATTTATTATCTTCAATTATTTTCAATTTGTTAACATAACTATTGCTTTCACATTTTTGAATAAATGTTATTAAAATTATTATTTTCCAGAGATGTTCAAAGTGCTTTACTATCATTTTTTTTGGAGGTGTAAGTGATTTTTATTGGGAAGGAAGTTGTCAACTCAAACAGCAGCAAATGAAGAATGCATAAAGGAAAATCCCTGTTGTCACAGACAGACATAACCCCCAGAGTATGTGACACAGGAGACATTTTAATCTGTGACCTCCAGACTGGATGCATTAAGAGCTTTTCCCGTTCAATCTAACACTTTGGATTCCTACTAAAAACAGTATGCAGTAAGAGTATGGAAAAGTCGCTTTTGAAAGGAAACCCCCAAAGAAGGGTCAGAGAGGGAATGTAGAAATCTGGAAGCTATATTTTCTCTATATGGTCACACATGGAAGCATACATTCTTGTCTTTTAGCATTTCAATATTTTCCAAAAATCAGAGAATTCTGAAATTTTGAATCCTTGAAGTAAAGTATAGACTATAACATTAATTTTCTGTGAGATTACACCATGAAAGAAAAGTGTGAATAAATAAAAATAACCAAAAATGGAAAAGAGGGAGAACAGAAATTATTAATATATTTGTTATTTACTCTTTATGCTAGACAGTGATTTGAGAAAAACCAACAATAACAGTGTTTTAACTTAAGGATAAAAACAGTTGAGGCCCATACCTTTTAAATTAATAGAGAGTTACTTTATGTACACAGAAGGGATTGAGTGGCACATGCTCTTCAGTATATTCTAAGTGGCCAGCACACTTCAAAAATCAGCTTGTCAGTTCCCTAGAGACCATGTTGTGAAAGTCCTTAGGGTCCACCTCTATTTTTTTGGTGGAATGCTGGGAGACTATGGACAAATTTCTAAGCGGTATTATTAAATACAAAACACAGAGCCAAATGTAGGGGTGAAAGCCTTAGAGATCAGGGAAATAATGAGAGCCACCAATCAACCTTACCTCACCAGCTCTCCATCTTCCAAAATGCCACGACTTCCTGTCTACCCAGGCTTTTATTGCCTTGCTGTTTTGCCCTCTCATTGGCTCTCAGCCCAGCTACCTCACTTCCTTGTCACTGCCTGTCTGTACAGACCTCCAGGTCTCTATGGTTGGTACTGAGATTAAAGACATGTGTCACCACACTTGGCTCTGTTTCCTAGTGTGACCTTGAACACACAGAGACCCTGCCTGACAAGTGACTGGGATTAAGGGCATGTGCTACCACTGCCTGACTTTTGCATTTACCTAAAATGGCTTGCTGTTTCCTCTGATCTCCAGGCAAACTTTATTTATTAACATACAAATAAAATATGAACACATTTCAGCACAAATGAAATATCACCACAGGAGAGAGGTCAGTGACTTCTGTTGTATATAGCATGGTGGAGATAAAGGCATAGGATATGTTTCCTATTCCATATTTGGAGCCTCAAGTCATTTCTGTCCTCCTGAAAGTCATTCTGGCCCTGCTCCAAAATGAATCCAGTTTCTGTCCATCTGAGTTTTTGACCTTGGAAGTACTATATGAAGGTTAGAAGACTGATGGAGGGATAAGTATAATCATGACTCTTTCCCTTTATGTGGGGACACACAAGGCATTCTGTGTCTCCCCAATGACTTCGTAAAAAGCTCAATTCCTCCTTCAGATTTCTTCTTGTGTATTTTCTTAGGCTTTGTTTGATAAAGCAATCTATATGGGGAATCGATCCTCTAAATATGATACTGAAATTGAATAGTAGTTCTCCTATTCTCAATTTTACATCTAAGTCTCCATCTTATATAATCAGGCTTAAGAGGAATAAAGCCTGATTTTCCGTGTTGAAGAATGGTGTTGGGAAGGAGTTTGTCCATTGAGACATGGTTGTACATCATGAGAGAGACATGAGGCTAAGATTGAAATGTCAAATCTGTCTCAACCCATTTCTCTTTCAACAGAGGTAGAACCTACTACTACTACCCTACCTCCCCATTCCTGAGGAAGAGAATCATTTCCTTACATTACAAAAGTCACCAAACAACTTCAAATGATGGTACTTAGTGCTGATATTCCATAGGGAGGCTTGGATTTTCTTTAATATCTACTTACAACATCATTTATTGATTTCATGCCCAAAATATGAGTTAGACCCAAGCCTAACACAGACAGTTAAATCAAGGCCTCTTCATGAAGTGACTGCTTCTACCTCAAGAAATTTGTCAATTTGTGAGAAAAAAACACCAAAGCATTATGAAGTGCATTGTTGAGACAATCATCAGGATTGATGTTAAGAGCTCTAGTCATTCTTCATAAGCTAGAGAAGACAGTGCATTGTGCTGCATCAAATTTAGGTTCTCTCATAGAATTGATGGGTCCCACAGTAGCAGTGGTCATGTGCTGCAATGTAACTTTTAGCAATAACCTGGGTACAATTACCATAATTAGCCACAGAGGTCTACAGCAGTGGTTAACTATCCCTGGAGCCCCTGAAAACTGGTGGGCAGCTTCTGGATATGTTGTCTAACTTATATAAGTGTGAAAATCCCAGGTCTGCTGAGGATAAATGGGAAGTGAAATGCTGTCATGGGTTTCAGAGCTTTTCAGTCAGCTCTAAAGCTTAAAATTGTCTTGCAGACCTGTAAAGATTTGAATGGCAGGGAGGATGACCTCTAAGAGTTTTATTTGTGTGAAGCTTTCCCAATGTCCACTTCAGATGCTTGATATTGTAACTGAGAAGAATGAAACACCTAGGCCTTCTGTAAAAGTTAGATGTTGGAAACACAGTGAATCACGTGGTCTAGTGGTCCAATTAGTGATGCATGGAAGCCAGGCAGGAGATGATGTCTTAGCAAAGTTAGTTACTACAAATTTGTTGGGATTGTTTTTCAGGTTGCCTAGTCCTGAAATACTCAGAATAAAATGATACATAGTAAAGATCAAGATTTTTTTCTTGGTTTCTGTCCTAAGAAATAGTGTTTATCACTGTAGAAGTACCCATATAATTTTAGTCCTCCAACATATTAAACTAATAAAAGAAACTAAATGAAAACCAATATTACATTCTGGGGGTGGGAGGGTATTATAGAAATTAGTGTCTCTGTAAAGGAGCTATCAGAGTGAAAATCTTACGTCATTTGAAGTCTATTTTATCTTTTTCCTGTTTATTAATAATACTCTTGCATACTTCAGAATTTGAAGGAGTCTTGGAGGATGACTGTGGATATGAAGACCTCAGTCAGAGAATGACTGCTGTGGATATCACTCTGTATCAATAAACACTGATTGGCCAGTGACCAGGCAGGAAGTATAGGCTGGACAAGGAGAGAGGAGAATTGAGGGAACAGGAAGAAGGAGGAGGAGGAGACACTGCCAGCCACCGCCAGGACAAGCAGCATGTAAAGATTCCGGTAAGCCACAAGCCACATGGCAAGGTATAGATTTATAGAAATGGGTTAGTTTAAGATATAAGAACAGTTAGCAAGAAGCCTGCCACGGCCATACAGTTTATAAGTAATATAAGCATCTGAGAGATTATTTTATACGTGGGTTGTGGAACTGCAGTGTTTGGTGGGACCTGGAGAGAAGCTCTCCAGCTACAAATGACACACTTTTATCTGCCTTTTTGGACATTTTAAACACATCATCACACACTTTGGTCCATGGAATGCTATGGAAAATAGTACCTTTAACTCCCCTTTAACATAATCAGAGGCAGACTGACAATCTTAGGGACAGTAGCAATAATAACCATCTTGACTCTGATTGTTGCTTTGTGTTTCTATCTCTGTCCTAATCTCAGAATACAGAGGAGAAATGGCTTTCATTTTCCATCCCCTAGACTGCATGAAGAGCCGTTAGGTGTGTTATCTGATGCTGTAAGGAGGCAGCGGCATATGACACACTCAGATACATAAGTGCCTCAAAACCCACCAAGTTTCTAGGGATCCCTTATGTGAAGATTCTGTGGAGAAACTTCCTCATAATGAAGAATGCGTGAATAGACTTTCTCATTGTCCTCCAAGAAGAAATAAGCATAGCACTTTTAGGCTTCAGAGAGCACCAAATCTCAGTGTTGTTTTAATATATTTTCTGGGTGGTCCACAATGTTGTGGTCTTCAGCATGGCCTAGAAACTAAGAAAACACAAATCTAAGCTCCAATAAATATACTCCTTACAACCTAGCAGGCACAATGATCCTAGACAGGACTATGACAGGCAAAGATGTTTCTCTGTGTAAGTTCTCTGGCAAGTCCAAACACATACAGCAGCATGAATCTCTCAGACACCAGGTAAAATTTATACCTGAATCTGATATCTCCTATATTCCATCTGAAAAGCAGTCCTTGGCAACTATACAATGGCTATTCTATTCTGAATGCTGGAACAGGGGACTTCAAGTGATTTTTGTGACTCATGATGACTAAAACGGAAATCTGACAAAGACTGAGGGAAAACAGGAGTGAAGTGGCTATTCTGAGCCAATTAGACATATTCTTCCAATTCTTATTTTTATACTTGTAGCTCCTAGCTACATTTGGTCAATGATGTCACTGACACCACAAGGTGGCAGGAGATTTATGATTATTAATTTCTGGCTCTATTTTCCTCCTAAGCAGAGACTTAGGCATGATGGTGTCACTCTTCAAGCTACTTTCCCCCCCTGTTTCCTTGTTCCTTCAGGCTGTCCATGTTCATCCTCGAAATCTTCACTATCCTTTCTTACTGAACTTAACTCCCTGGAATCTACAACAATGATTTTATTTACCTATTAGTTTCTTAATGTGTAATGATTATTCCATAAAACTAAGTGACAGAGGAAAACAGACTGTAGAGAGATACCATCTGTATTGCTTTGAACATTACGAACACTTAGTAGAAGATAAAGTTATCGCTATTGATACTGCTACTTTGAAGGTTTTTTTTTATCATAGTCACACATAATCCTCAACAGTGTAATTCATTACACTGAAAAGTCCTGATTTATTTAAAAATTTCAAGTTCTTATTTTAGTTTGTAACCACCATGATACTGATGGTGTCAGTATTATACTATTGATATTGTATTTACCTAAGAATAATTAAATTTAAAAGAGTGTTATTGTTTTTGGATTCTCACCTGTCTTTTGATTAGCTACACTCTCTGTAACTCTGCTTAAAACAATGTGGGAAAACATCATATGGTGTGCTTTACTAAAGAGAAGAAATAGAGTGGAAGAGCCTGTTTCCTCTTCCTCCATGTTTACCTTCTAGATTTGGATTTGCCTTTGGAATCCATTGCCAAAGGCCTTTCATGGGAAGCTGCCTTTGTCAACAGTTTTTCATGTGATCCCAGTGACAGTTTTTCTTCCTTATCCACAGTTATCCTTTCAAAGCTTTAGAGAGTGTTGTCAGTCCCTCACTGAGGAAATAAATCTGCCTGTACATGTCTTACTGCCACACATGTCATCAAGGCACTAGAAGGACATGTATCCTCAGTAGCTGGCACAAAACTGAATTACAAACAAATTAATGAAAATATCTTCAAGATCTGATTCAAAATGTAGTCCGGCACTTGTCAACAGAACCTTCTGTCCAACCATTCACTGTCACATTTAAACATGTGATATCATTTAGTTATTTTGTACTTAACATTTCATGATTTCATAACAATTTATGTATTTAGATTATGTCATGTTTTCATGCTACTTCATAAATATATATGTCTTTCACAGTAGCTTTTATTATTACTAAGAACGAGGAGCTATGCAGCAGGTACAAAGCTAAGCCTTTGAAATCCAGGCTCTGTATTGGAAATTTCTTTCTTCCTAGGTACTATACAATATCTTGTTGAAGATATGAAATAGTCTTCTCCAGGGAAGAGCATGCCAACTTGTTAGTCAATACCATAGTCAGTTCTGAAAGCATGTACACAAATAGTATTATACAGACATAGCAGGTGATATTTAGGAATATATACATGGATATACAAATATGCATGTAAGGACAATCAATGAAAGAAGAGACCATGCATTTGAAAGAGGATGAGGAAGGGTACATGAAAGGGTTTGGAGGTAGGGACAGGAGGAGAGTAATGATGTAGTTATATTATAATCTCAAAAATTAAAAGAAAAATTAAAACAGAGAAATGGTACTCAACATCACCAAGATTTGAATTCCCTTGTTTGAACATTGTTTACCTGATGTATTATGTGTATAATTTGTGCCGAGTGGTAATGCAGACACTAAGCAACCTTTTGAGGACAAGGAGAGGTGGAAATGGAAGAACAGAGGAGAGGGATGAGAGGAGAAGGGAGAGGAAAGAGATGAGAAGAGGGAAGAGAATGGAAGGAAGGAGTAGAAAGAATGGAAAGGGAAGGGAAGGGAAGGGAAGAGGCAGGGGGTGGAGGGAACAGGTGTGTCCACATTTTTCTCTGTATTTATATGTAACACAAACAGTATAATTTGTTGTAAAGAGTCTAATGAAAATACAGACAATAGAACTTGAAAGAGCTGCCTAAAAGTTTTGGTGTTGAACAAGAAAACTAATCTGAAGACTAGAGTACTTTAACTCATGATGGCTACACAGTTTGGTTTTTCTTTTTCTTTTGATGAAAGTTGATATTGTTGTTTCTAATTTCGGGGTCATAAGCACATTCTTGTGATTTGCTTCAGTCCATAAATTTTGGGAGAAGGGAGCTTCTAGGAGAAGGTTCAGAAATTGCTAGATCAAAGCTTGGTATTTCTCATTCTGTTGGATTATCTAGAAATGTTTGTTGATATTAAATTTTTAAAGTCAGCATACAAAGTAAAGGGTTTCATTGTGACATTTGTACATGTATGTGTCATTACACCTGAACTAGTGTATTTATTAGGCAGAAGTCTCCTTTAGTTCAGTCCATTGTGTTTCTCTACCTGGAAATCAGTCTGCAATTCAGGATAACTTTATTGTACCATGACCCATCTGCTTGCTTTCTACTACTTCTTATTAAAATTCCAGGCATCAAGTACACTTGATAAATTCTTATCACTGTTGCTGTCATCAACATCATTAATAAATAATTGCAATTGGTGTTGTGTGCATTGCCTATGTGGAAACAGTGGGGAATAACCATCTTTTTCTTGAACAAGTATAAGTTTTGGAGCAAAAGTAAGTCTTATGGTGGGAATACTGCATATGGGAATAAAATGTCCAAATAATTCAAATTATTTATTAGAAGTGGCAGAGTAGCAGCACAGAGCCAAGGAGGTCCTTCCACTACACAGAATTAAAATTTATATATGAAATGCTATTTTGTACTGATTCACTATATAAGAATGATAAGAGTGGAAAAATGGATGTATGAAGCCATTTGTCTGAAGTACTGATGAATTTAAATATAGATGTGGAAAACTTTTTAAAAGGTAAATATAATAAAAAAGTATGAAGAGAAATAGTATTAAAAGTAATAAAATCTGTCTTGAAATGTCTATATAAACTGACCATGATTATTTTTAGAGATATAAATTGAATTTTGAAAGAAACAGGGAAGAATTGTCAGTTCAAACTGAAATGCAGCTCAGTTTCTCTTAAAGATTTGTAAAGGACCCGAGGGTGGGGGGGCAGCTTTCTCTAGTGGCATAAATTGTGAGCAGTACCACAGTAAATCTGCTTCTTGTGAAGCATGTAAGGACAGATCTGGAGGGCCAGGGAATGCAAAGCACATTGGATGCAATTTTTCAGTGGATAAAATTAAATCAAGAGAGAAAGTGAGTTTACTAGAACATAAATATGAATGCTAAAATCAAAACTACATTTTCTAAAATAAGAGAGTGTCCCTTCAATAACTATATCAGCAGTATCTACAAAATCAATTCCATGATTTAAAATTCTATAAATGAAATTTTAAGAAACCACTTCTGTTTTATGTTAACAGTTAGTGTCACAGGTGGAGTTTCTTTTCTTGGTGTTCAGTATCTACTACAACAATAACTGTACTGAATTAGAAGTAGATGATAGTCAAGAAGTTAGGAATGTACAATACAATAGTGACTCTGTAGACTTCAGTTGAAGCAATGTGTTTTAATAGGTGTGACTAGAAAATATATAGATAGTGGTTTTTTTTCTGTCTTTGACATAACCAATGTAATGTTCTATTTTGGAAACTGAAGAAGAAATTATTGAATAGGCTAGTATGGGCTTTTAAATTTCTTGTATTTCACAAAATGTGTCAAGTTCAATAAAAGAGGACTGTGAAACATCTAAAAATAAATTGTATCTTGGTTTACTTTGAGTTTATTATTTTATTTTTATTCAGCGCTCATAGAAATTCTGCTCTTTCTGGCAGGACACAATTTAGGCTGCATTAGTGTTAAGATCCACTCTAGTGGTTCTGAGTAGCACCTGCTCTCTGCATTGGGAGGGGGAGTCACTTCCTATCCATAACATCTTCCTATTTTCTTTCCTGTTGTTGCAAATGCTGGTTTTTCTTATTATCAAGGCTGAATGATAATCCACTGTGCACATATGTTGTGTTTCTCTATTCTATTCTAAATGCCAGTGATGGGCATTTAATTGCTTAAACATCCTTGTTCTTGTGAATGGTGCTATTATGAACATTATTATACATCAAGTTTTCAACGTCCTAACTTTAATTCCTTTTGGCATATGTCATAGTGGGATTTCTGAATCATGTGATAGTTGGAGTTTTAATCCTTTCTTCCGTCAAAACTTTTTATAGTTTCCCATAGTGGCTGCAGTAATCCTGTTTCCGTAATTGGAAGAATACATAGGTGAAAAACTACAAAGGCTCAGTTAAAACATACAGTTTCTAGAGATCTACAGTGTATCTAGATGCCAATAGTTATATTTTTATTATATAATTCAAATTTTATTAGAAACATGTTAAATTTTCTTATCACAAAATAATAAAATAAAGAAGAAACTTTTGGTGGTGGTGGAATTTGTAATTCAGGTGGATTTATTGAAATATATATATATTTCCAAACCCATATATACATATATTAAATTTGCACATTTTTTGATATTTAATCATATTACAATTAAATATTAAAATATAAAAAATGAATTTTGTGAGATGATTCAGTGTATAAAGCTTTTGTAAGTATGAGGAGTGAAGTTGTGTTCCCTAGGAGCCACATAAAAGTTGGGTAGTCAAGGTGTCTCATGGTAATTCCAGCACTAGGTAAGTGGAGTCATAGGATCCTTGGACTAAGTTGACTAGATAAACTAGTTCTGTTGAACGCTGTGTGCCAAACTGTGAGACTTTGCCTCAATGAATAAGGTAGACAGGGATCCAGACCAATTTCTAATGTCAGCCTGTGCTCCACACTTATGTCCATATAAGTGTACCCAAATATATGCAAACACATATCCATTTGTGCATGTACCTCACAAACATATTCACATGCAAAACTGTAAATAAATAAAAGAATTACCAAAAAATGAATTTTAATTAATCTATATGCTCATTTCAATTTGCAAAGAGCTTTGTGAATCAGAACTAAATAGTATTATTTCAAGAAATAAATCATGAAGAATAATAATTAATTTTAATGGGGATACTTATACAAACTCATAATCTTATGCCATATATATGTGAACATGTATAATCTATAGTCATATTGAAGCAGATAAAATGAAAGTTTGACCTATTTATTTTTTAGCCTGGGAGCTTCTATATGCTTGCCAACCACTCTACCACTGAGTTACATCTCCAGACCCACTTTCAATTTATTATTTGAGTCAGGGATTCACTAATAAGTTTAAGGTCAGATCAGCCTTAAGAAGGTTGAGTAGGTCAGAAATCCTTCAAACTTGTAGTCCTGCTTCAGTTTCCCAGGTAGGATAGAGCTGGAGTTAGGGACATGACCCATCACCTCCAGCTTTGACTGATTTCTGTATGGAAACTATCAGGCTTCTCTTTGCACTAAGATGAAAACAGAGAACACCTCTTTCCATGTCCCCTAGCCCTCTAAGTTTGCCCAGGTGGCTTGACATAACTAATTCAACAATGGTAAAAACACTCCCGTGAATTTCTTTTCTAATGGATCATACTAAGAGACACTTCAACTAACAAACTCCATGAAAATTCTGAAACCTTCACTGCTGAAGTTTGGTCATTAGTCAGATGGATGGGATTTTTTCCCTCTGATCATTTTTAATTGTCATTAAGTTACATTTATCTTCCCTAAACCGGTGCAACATATGCTCTTCGGGGTTCAGTTGAAAGGGAAGCACCCTGAGAAAGATAAATTATTCTATTATCACCAAACATTCATTAAATGTCCACATTTTTAGAAGACACAACTGAGTGCTTTAAAGGGGAATTAATTAGGTTTAATTCCTCCCTCTGGAAGTTACAGATATTCAGAAAATAATGATACTAGGATTTTCAGGTCATACATTCAATGCAGGAATGCATTTGATAGGGGAATGAAGACATGAAGTGACTCGTTTTTACCATAAACACTTGTATCTTTGAAGAAATTGCACAAGTCACTGGGCAAAAATGGAGTCCCTTGGGGGATGCATAAATTGGTGATTCATACTTACCACACAATTCATGTATGGAAAAGCTATGCCAGAGTTTGATGTTTTGACAGAAGCTGTCTAAAGGAGACATGACAAGAAGGAGTGGGCACCATGGAATTACTTGCCTGTAAATCTTTCTTATCTCCTCTTAGACATTTCTAAAGGAAAGGAATTGTCA
>CABHPH010160108.1:47288-61656 GCA_902168325.1 Peromyscus nudipes | reverse complement strand
ACTGACTGCTTCCTGTATTCTAAGGCATGGGGCAAGCCACATCCGCAGTCCCCAACTTCTAGTGGCTACATTCAAATAAAGTGACTATTTGTGCTGGCATGAGTATGTAGTCCTGGTGGTCGAGGCAGGAGGATTTAGTTTGAGGTTAGCCTGGGCAGCACAGTGAGATTCCCTCATCTGAGTCCTGACTCAGAAAGGTGGAACTTTTCCTTTTTTTATTCTTTTCTGTCTCTTTCTTTGGAATGTGGGCCAGAATGCAAATATGCTTTCTCGGGCACTTTTTTGCTGGGTGGCTGTTTGCTGACCCTCCATACCTAACTGGAAAGGGTTTTTTCTCTCTCTTCTCCACCTCCCTTCCTCTTTTGGGTAGCTGCTGATACTTTCAGCCTGCCTACCCTGTTGTTTTTCTTTTAAATGTTAATAAAATTGTCCTTAAGCATAAAAAAAGTAAAAAAAAAGGTGAAATGATTTCTAATGATATATTTTATTTAACACAACATGTCCCAAATATAATCATTTTAATGAGCAGCCAATATAACAGGCATGCATGAGCATTGTTTTTTCTTTGGTGCTCCATCTTTGAAATCCAATATGTATTTTACAGTTTATCTCAGCTCAGACCCCCGGCAACTGCAACTGGGTATGGTATGGAAAGAGCTGGGGTTGGAGGGACAGAATTCCTCATCATCCAGCCCTTGGAGGCTGGTCAGAGCCTGTGCTGAAAGTCCTGTGTCTTGTCCCTTCCAGCTTCGCGGTCCATTTCTGCCCTGTTCAGCTAACTGCCACTGATCAGGTGCCTGGTGCGCTTGGTCGCCTCCAAACCTTCGCTCAAGCTGTTCACACTGGGAGGATTTCCTGTCGCTGGACTGTGTCCTCCCTCTGCAGGGATGCAAGGCTCCCCAGCGATCTCACCTCCCCCTCCTTGGGCAACCGTTTCCTGGCCGCTGGGCAGTTGTTACCTCCCTCCAGTGGGCAGACAGCCTGTTTTCCTAGTTACAGTTAGCACCTGCCTCATAGCTCTGGCTTTATTTAGCAAGACTCTTACACTAGTCTACAAATTCCCAGCTGGCTGGAGTCTCTGTGTGTGTGATAAACACTCTAGGTGATAAGACAGGCGGGAATGAGTGGTGAATGCACGAGGGAGGGAATTCTTGGCTACTCTCATTAGGATCTCTTTGGGACCCACCGTGACTGGGGTCACTGTGATTCCCTGAGACTGGGGAGAAGCAGCCGAGATTCACATTCACACTCTCTCACTGTCTGTACATCTGTCTCTCTGTTGTTGTTTCCCTCTGTCACATTACCGTCCTCTGATATCTGACAAATGAAACAAGTGACTGAATGCTCTAACCAAGAGGGGCCTGGAGAAGGAAGCTTGAAGGAGGCCAATGTGCAGAAGGAATGCTGGGAACCTTCTGAGCCTGAGCCAGAGAGCGGGTGGGGAGGGCGGGGTTCCCAGAGTGTCAGGACACACTACCCAGTATTGCAAAGACTTCAGGATCAAGAGGACTCCTGACAGGCGTGTGGAACCAGGTTGTGGGTCCTGAAATGTGAGCTATGCACACACCTTCCAAATTCAACAGGAAACAGAACCAAATGAACGGACATGTTGCCAGTGACTCAAACATGAGACCCTGGGGGAGGGGATCTGAGGAGCTCCTGGGGGTCTTACAGGGTGGCACTTAGATTTTTACCATCCAATTCCACGGACAAGCCATTACGTTTATTTTGCTTTATTCTTTATTTTTTTCCTGCAGCTCCTATTTTTCTTACTTAGCCTGTAATTAGGCTGGGGTGTGAGCTCCACATTTGTTTCTTTGCTGTTACTTAGAAACAGGTCATGGCTTGTGCATGCTAACAAAGATCCTGGACCAAACAAACTTCAGCTAAGTTTGTCTGGACCTCTTCTCAGCCAGGCTTCAACCCTGGCTCATAAAGACCACCCAAACACTGACCTAGTTCTTAACGTCAGAAGGCCCCTTGCCTAGGAGGACTCAAACACCTCTTGAAGTGTCTCCTGAAAACTGCAGAATGGACATACGCCAGTGAGGCCCTGTTACAAGTCTCTACTGGAGAACAGGAGCCTAACTTCAAAAAGCCCCAGTTAGCACTCCTAGAATGGGGATGGTAAGAACTGCAGATTTCTCATTATAAACCAGTAATTAGTAAAGGTTAGAATATGTCATTCTACACAAGGGACATGAACATCCATGGAGCCATATATCATAGATGCCAAAGGACAGCTCTACGTTTTCCCATTTTGTGATTTAGTTTTCATTTGAACAATGATTTATTTTTTGTTATTTCTTATTCACGTGTGTATGCCACATGAATGCTGGTGCTTGTAGAGGCCAGAAGGGGACCTGATGTGTCCTAAGAACCAAACTTGGATCTCCTGGTAGCAAGTGCTCATGATCACTGAGCCATCCCTCTAACCTCACTTTTTTCC
Organism: Peromyscus nudipes; assembly: GCA_902168325.1. NCBI lineage: Eukaryota > Metazoa > Chordata > Mammalia > Rodentia > Cricetidae > Peromyscus > Peromyscus nudipes. The sequence goes on along the minus strand of CABHPH010160108.1, from coordinate 59,207 downwards.
GTCTTTAAAAAATTATTTTTTAGAAGCCGGGAGGTGGTGGCAGGCAGATCTCTGTGAGTTCAAGGCCATCCTGGTCTACAGAGTGAGTTTCATGACAGCCAGGCTACACAGAGAAATCCTCTCTCAAAAAACCAACCAACCAACCAACCAACCAACAATAAAGAATTATTTTTTAGGGTAGCATACAGTTTCATTTTGGCATTTTCATACATTTGTACCATTGTACTTTATTATTACTCATACACCCTCCCCCCCACCCCTCCCACCCCCTCCCCCATCCCCCCACTTCCCCTACCCCCCCACTCTGCCTCCTGCCCGGTGCTTCCTGTCTCCTCCCTGGCTGGTTTCCTGTCTTCCCTTTTCTGCTTCCATGTCACGTGTATTCCATTATCTTGTCTGTACCCTGTCAGATCCTTCTCATGATCTCCTTTCTGGTTTCATGACCTACAAGCACAAACACACCTTATAGTCACATACACACATGTACACACACACGTATCATTTAAACCCAGGTTCTGTGTGTGAGAGAGAAATTGTGGTATTTGTCCTTCTGAGTCTGGACTTTATTGCTAGCATAATGATTTTTAGTTCCATCAATTTTCCTGCAAATGTCATGATTTAATTTTTCTTTACAGCTGCCTAAAATTCCATTGTGTATTCATGCCATATTTTCTTTATCCATTTATCTATTGATGGCATCTATGCTAGTTAATTTCCTGGTTGTTGTGAATAGTACATCAAAAAACGTGGTTGTGCAAATATCTGTGGTATGCTGACTTCGAGCCTCTCAGGTACATCCCCAAGAGTGCTACAGTTGGCTCGTGTGGTATTCTATTTTGAGTGTTTTGAGGAATGTGCATACTGATTTCCATAATGATGGCATAAGTTTACATTCTCACCAGCTCGAATAAGATTCCCTCTCCCCATCGTTCTTGCCAGCATTTGCTGTCATTTGTTTTCTTGATGACAGTCATTCTAATTAGGGTGAGGTGGAAACACAAAGCAGTTTTTGTTTCTTTTTCTTCTTTGTGTATGCACGTGTGTGCAGATCCTCTTGACTTTGCCTCCCGAGTGCTGTTATTAAAGGGTTGTGCTAACACATCTGGCAATGTCCTTGGGATTTTGATAAAGATTGCATTGAATCTGTAAATTGTTTTTAATAATATAATCACCCTTACAATAATAATTCTGATAATCCATGAACATGGGGGTTATTTCCATTTTCTAATGTCCCCACTTTCTTTTTTGAATGTATTAAAAGTTTTTATACTTTTATATGAAAGTGGGACCTTTTATCTCTTGGTTAGATTTACTCCTAGGTGTTTTATTTGTTTGGAAGCTATTTAGAAGAATGGAATTTCTTCCCCACCCTCGATTTTTTTTCCAGCAAGTTTGTTATTGGTATATATAGAGAAGCTGCTGATTTTTGGATGTTTTATATCTTGATACTTTGCTCAAGGTTTACTAAGATTTCTGGTGGCATCTTTAGGGTCTTTTAAGTATAGGATCATGTTGTCTGTACATAAGGATAATTGTCCTTCTCTTTTTGTATCCATTTTATTTCTCTTGTCTTCTTGATCTAGTTAAGCCAGCACTCTAGTGTATAAATGTGGAGAAAAGAGAGTAGACATTCAAGCTTTAGGGGAAATGCTCTTAGTTTTTATGTAATATAATGTTGACTATTGGGTTTGTGGTATTGGCATGTATCATGTTGAGGTATATTTCTTTGATTCCTAGTTTCTTTGTCAAATGAGTTTTCTTCATTGATTGGGGTAATCATGTGATTTCTCATCCTTAAGTCTGCGTATGTGCCTTGTTATACTTACTGAATTTTGTGTGTTGAGCCATTCTTATATCTCTGCGGTGAAACTAACTTGGTTATGAAGTGTGACCTTCTTCACGTATTTTTGAATTTGGTTTGCGAGAATTGTGTTGTTACACGCTCCAGAAGAGAATTTGACACCAATGCTGCCGTTTTTGCTGTTATAGCAGTGGCGGCCACCACTGCTACTGTTTCTGGGATTACCATTTCATAATTGCTTACTACAGTTAGCACAGTGGAGACCCTGGCAGCAAAAGTAGCTACCACAGTTAGTTAATCTCTCATTCTATGGGGCATGATAAATTTAATTCAATAGTTATATACATTTTGATTGGCTTTGAAAGTTATAAATTTATAAACTCAAGTTCCAGTTGCTTTTGGGATACCATCTTACAAGGACTCCAATTTGCAGTAAGGCTCGTTAAGGAAGGGAATGGCTCAGTTGCCTTTAGCCTATTGGCTATGGGTGGGTTAGGACCTCTGTTGGTCTTTTCTGTTTCGAACACACAGATTGCAAGCCCAGCGCCACTTTGAGATCTTTGGCAGCAGTTAACTCTGCAGCTCACACATGATTGAGCCTGTATGATAATGAGTATTCAGAGACGGGTAATGCCTGGGGGGCACTCACCAACCTAAGACAGAGCACCTGTGCGGCCTGGGCAGGCGTCTCCATGACGGGTAGGGTGACCTGCTGACGTCCCATGAAACCTAAGTTAGAAGCTCACTTTTCAGTAAAAGGGAGGACCTGTAGGGCCCTGGCCCCCATTTTGGGTAGCTGTTGCCTTGCTTGCTGACCTTGACCTTGATGTCCTCCCTCTGCTAATTCCCTGCCGGGTTCCACCCTCCTGAATGCTTAAGGGAAGTTCCTTGTCTGTGTATCCTGCATATTGGGCGTTAACAGCTTAGATCCAAGACTGTAAAACATCCATAGCGAACTTCTGCCCTCCCGGGTTCTTCCATGGTGCTGTTAGCCTGTATTTAAGACCTCCTCCCTCCTTCAATAAATGGCATTCTGCATTCAAAAAAAAAAAGAATTGTGTTGTAACTTTTTGCATATATTTTCACTAGGGAATTTGATTGATAGCTTTCTTTTTATGTGGTGTCTTTTTTTTGTTTGTTTGTTTGTTTTGTTTTTCCAGACAGGGTTTCTCTGTAGCTTTGGAGCCTGTCCTGGACTAGCTCTGTAGACCAGGCTGCCCTCGAACTCACAGAGATCCGCCTGCCTCTGCCTCCCGAGTGCTGGGATTACAGGCGTGAGCCACCACTGCCAGGCTATGTGGTGTCTTTATATAGTTTTGGTATGAGATTAATGTTGGCTTCATAGAATGAATTTGATAGTGTTCCTTCATTTTGTTAAAATATCACATTGATTTGTGGAATCATCCATGACTCCTTGTAATCCATCCTGGTGTATGATCTTTTTAATGTGATGTTGAATTTTGTGTGGTAGTATTTTGTTGAACATTTTTGAATTCTTATTGTTTTGCATGTTGGTCTATAATTTTTTTCTTGTAGTATCTTTGTTTGGTTTTTATATCAGGAAAATGCTGGCAGCATAAAAAGAATTTAGCCAGGCCTTGTGATGCACACTTTTACTCCAATATGTGGGAGGCAGAGACAAGTATATCTCTGTAAGTTCCAGGTCAGCTGGTGCTACATAGCAAGATCCTGCCTTAAAAGTGGTGGATGGAGTGGGGGCGGGGTGTGGAGGAACAGCTCAGTGGTTAAGAGCAAAAGCTGCTCTTCCAGAGGATCCAGGTTTGATTACCAGCACCCATGTGGCAGCTCACAACTGTAACTTCAGTTGCAGGGTACCCAACACTCTCTAGCTTCCACAGGCACCAGGCACACACATGGTGCACAGACATACATGTAGGTAAAACACCCACACACATAAAATAAATAAAAAATAATTTGGAAGTGTTTCTGTTCTACGTTTTGGAAGAGTGTGAGAAGAATTGATGTTAGCTCTTTTAAATTTTTGGTAGATTTACCTGCCGATCCGTTTAGTCCCAGGCTTTTTGTTACTTTTAGTTACTGTTTAAATTTCTTCATTATTTAGTTTATCTGTTTAGCCTGTTAAATCTCTCATTGATTTAGTCTTATCGGCTGTATATCAATGAATTTCTCTAGGTTAGTTTGTTAAGGTATAATTGTTTGTTATAGTCCACTCTGGTGTGTTTTTATTTCTGTGGCATTAACTATACTGCACTTTTGTAAACTTCCCAGTTTTACTTATTTTTACCTTTTACCTTAGGTAGTCAGGTGCAGAGCTTGTCACTTAATCCTCCCAAAGAACCACTTCTAGTCTGGTTGATTTTGAAAAGTGGTTTTAAGTTCCCTAACTTCGCTGAATCTCTGTTATTCCTTCCCTTCTGTCCACTTTAAGCTTCATTTGTCCTTTGTGATTCCTTTTTAAATTATTTAATTAATTACTTCCCCCATCCCTATCACAGTTTCCCCTTCCTCCCTCCTCTCCTCCCAGTCTCTCCCTCCACCCTGCACTCCTCCTCCTCTGTTTCTCTTTAGAAAACCAGCCATGGCATATCAAGTTGCAGGAAGACTAGGCACCTCCTCTCCTATCAAGGCTGGATGAGGTAACCCAGGAGGAGGAAAGGGTCCCAAAAGCAGGCAACCGAATCCGAGACAGCCCTGCTCCCACTGTTAGGAGCCCCATAAGAAGACCAAGCTACACAACTGTAACATATGCACAGAGGGCCTGAGTTAGTCCCCTTCAAGCTCTCTGGTTGGCAGTTCAGACTCTGTGAGCTCCTACTAGCCTAGGTTAATTGATTCTGTGGTTTTCCTGTGATGTCCTTGACCCCTCTGGCTCCTACAATTCTTCCTCCCCCTCTTCCATAGGATTGCCTAAGGTCCACCCAATGTTTGGCTGTGGCTCTGCATCTGTTTCCATCAGTTGCTGGGTGAAGCCTCTCTGATGACAACTGGACCAGGCACCAGTCTATGAGGATAGCAGAGTATCGTTAGGAATCATTTCATTGACTTTTTCTTTTATTTTATTGCCAGTCATGTTTGGTTCTATCCTAGTTCTCTGGGCTGTCCTGCCTCTGGGTCCTGGCCCTCCAGGCAGTGTCAGGGGTGGGCTCTTTCTCATGGTATGGGTCTCAAGCTGGACCAGTCTTTGGTTGGCTACTCCCATTATTTTTGCACCACCTTTCCAAGATGCAGCACATCTTGTTGGCAGGGCAAATTGTAGGTCAGCGATTGTGTGGCTGGGCTGGAGTCCCAATCCCTCCACTGAAAGACTTACCTGGTTACAGGAGATGGCTAGTTCAGGCTCTATATCCCCCATTGCTATGAGTCTTTGCTAGGGTCACCCTCGTAGATTCAATATAATGTTCCATCCATTTACCTGCAACTTTCTGTCTTTTTTTTTTTCTTTTTTTGGACAGGGTTTCTCTGTGTAGCCCTGGCTGTCCTGGAACTCCCTCTGTAGAACAGGCTGGCTTCAAACTCAGAGATTTACCTGCCTCTGCCTCCTGAGTGCTGGGATTAAAAGCATGAGCCACCACTACCTGGCCTTTCCTTCCTGGCTCTTTGAGGCTTAGTGCTACATTATTAATTTGATACATTTTCTTCCATAAGCATTTTTGGTATAAATTTTCCCCTTAGTACTATTTTTGCCGTATCCCTGGTGTTTTGATACTTTTGTTTTGTTTATTGTGTTAACATCTCATCTGGTGCAAGACTGGCTCAAACTGAAACTATGTAGGCAAAGATAACGTTGAACTCCTCGTCCTCCAACCTTTGCCTTCCAAGTACTGGTATTGCAATCCTGTGCCACAATGTTTGACCATCATTTATTTATTTATTATTTTTATGGCACTGGCTATCAAATCCATACAAATGTATATGCACATGGGTGCTGGAGATTGACATTGTGTGTCTTCTTCTGCTGATTGACCTAAACGGTTGTCGAGCCACCCCCTGGGATCCTCTTGTCTCAGCCCCCCAGTGCTGGGATTACAGGCACTAACTGTTCAGCATCAGTTGTCTTTCCGGTGCCTTCTTGGATACCTGGGAAGTGTGGTGTTCGATCGAGAATCATGCAGTCAATGCCATAACTAGAACTGCATGCATGCCATTTCCTTGACCTGGTGCCAAGGTCACCCATCTTGGCACCCAAAGACTGCTGTTGGCAATACCTTCCTTTTGCAAGTGGTAATGGTTCTTCAGGCTTCCCTCTGACTTTGCTGTGTGGGTACTGAATGGAACTATCATAGATCTCTCTTTGACATTATCCCTGCTTTTGTTTACATCAGGAGTAAAAAGCCAGTCAGCACCCACAACTCTTCATAACAATTGAAGACTTTTTCACATTTATTTTCAAATGGAGTAAATACACTTTCTAGAGCTGAGTGGGCAAGTGTGTCTGATAATGATATATTTAAGTACTTTGTCCCACTTAACTACAAGCCATTTTTATTGAACATCTGGGTCTTTTTCCTGCCTCTTCCACTCAGAGCCATTTTCTACCATGGATGTAACTTTAAGATTTGCAGTTCTTTTTTTTTTTGTTTTGTTTTGTTTGTTTGTTTATTTTATTTTTTTAGATTTGCAGTTCTAAGAGCAGCATCCTGCTTCAAGAAATAAGATTTTACATTCTGAGGTCAGGACTGTAAGAAGACCTATTAGAGCAACGACAGCTGTCCCTTGAATATCATTATTAAAGTCAATATTTTCTTCATGTTTTCATAAGAATATGAATTCATTATGACTTTGTAGAATCTTCACGCTGAATAAGTATGTTCTGATCATGTCTATAGTAATTGCTCCTATCAAATTATCACATCACCATAAAGTTATGGACAGTCTTCTTTTTGTTACCAGTTTCTGTAAAATAGGGTTTTGAAGAGTGTGTTAGTCCATTTTCATGTCAACATGCATAGGCAGGCATCTCTGAGGCCACATGAGATTTTTCTGGCCAGTTACTCACAATGGTCTAATAGGACCCCTGTCAGAGATAGAAATGTAGTCCTTTAGGTCTTCAAAAGAAGCATCTATTGGGGACAAGACAGAATAGTTGCTATAGCTACAATTGCCATTAAACTTTTGATATCATCTTGTGGTATTCTATAAAAAGTTTCCCATTTTTCTTGTATTTCTATTACATAGGTGTGTTTTCCCAAAGAGTTGCTTATTTTTAAAGTCATTGTGGAATTATGAAGTTTGAATATTGTGTTTATTTTAATTGATAAAAGTCTTGAAGAATGAGCATTTTTGGTTCCTGTAATCATCATTCCCTTATTTTTTCCTTTATTGAAAATAGGTTTTTTAATATGATATATTCTGATTATGGTTTCTCCTCCTCCTCCTACCAGTTCCTCCCCTCTTCCTCTCCCATCTGGGTCTATAACTTTTCTGTCTATTGTTAGAAAATAAACAGGCATCTAAGGAATAATAATAGGTTTATTCTAAGATAGTTTAGTAAAATAAAATACAATAAGATAAATAAAAAGCAAACAAATTAGAATAGAAAAAAAATAACCAAACAAGAAAAAAGCCAAAGAAAAAGCACAAGAAACACATATAGACACAGAGACACACATGTTGGAACACTCAGGAATCCCATAAAAATCCAAAACCGGAAGCCAAAATATGTACACAAAGGACCTGAAGGATACCCCCCCACACACACCACACGCTCTGAGTTTACGAGACAACCCCCCTCCCCAAAGATGCTATTGGGTTTGTTTTGTGCTGGCATCTGCTGCTGGGGCATGGGGCCTCTCTTTAAGAGTGGTTTGTTTCCCCAGTGAGACTTCCTGGAGAAAACTGATATTTCATTTGCAAATAGCTACCGACTGGAGATAGCTTCTGGGTTAGGGACGGGTATGTGTGCACTCCTTTCAGCTCTAGGACCCTGTGTGGTGCAGACCCATGCAGGCTGTGTGCATGCTGTCACAGTCTCTGGGAGTTCATATGTGCACCCGCCCTGCAGTGTCTAGAAGGCCTTGATTGCCTGGCATCCTCCATCCTCTCAGGCTCTTTCACTTTTTTGCCTCATCTTCTTTAGGGTTCCCTAAGCCCTGAGGGGAGGGATTTGATCCCTTTTAGGGCTGAGTATTTCAAGGTCTTGCTTTCTGCATGTTTCTGGCTGTGGATCTCTATTTATTCCCGTCTGGTGCAGGAGGAGGCTTCTCTGATGATAGTTGAACAAGGCACTGATCTATGAGCTGTGCTTATTCCTCTCTTCACACTGAAGTATTGCTTCCAGTATTTTCTATAAGTCTGATTTGATGGCTATGAATTCTTTTTTTTTTTTTTTTTTTTTGAGGCAGGGTTTCTCTGTGTAGTTTTTGGTGCCTGTCCTGGTTCTCACTCTGTAGACTAGGCTGGCCTTGAACTCACAGAGATCTGCCTGGCTTTGCCTCCTGAATGCTGGGATTAAAGGCGTGCGCCACTGCCGCTGGGCCTGGATATGAATTCTTTTAGCCTGTTTATACTATGTAAGGTTTTTCCTTCTCCTGCAACTATGGTAGGAAGTTTTGCTGGGTATAGTCATCTGGGTTGGCATCCATGGTCTTCTTGAAGTATTGTCCCAGGCCCTTCTGTCTTTTAAAGTTTCCCCTGAGAAGTCGCCTGTCATCCTAACAGGTCTTCCTTCCTATGTGGTTTGTGCTTTTTCTCTTGCAGGTCTCAGCACCCCCTCTTTGTTCTGTGCATCTATCCAGCGTTCCACTGTAGCATACTGTGGGGATGTGACGGCTGTTCTTGGTTGTCAACTTGACCACATTTGGAATTAACGACAAACCCAAGCAACTGTGCACACCTGTCCTGTACTTTTCTTGATTGGATCGTTTGAAGTGGGAAGATCTACCTTAAATCTGGATCATATGAGGTCAGAAGACCCGCCCTAAACCCAGGCCACACCTGGGCCCATATAAAGGACATGGAAGAAGGGGGCTTTTGCTTTTTGACTGTTTGCCTTCTCTCTCTCTGACAAGTCCTTCTGCCCTGCTACCGAAGCATTCCTTCACTGGTGTTAGAGCCTACTTCTTCCGGATTCCGACATGAGCTGAGGAACAACTGAGACATCAGCCTCATGGACTGAACAACTGCTGGATTCTCGGGAGACAGTGATGGGCGGACTAGCAGGACCACAGCATGTAACGGTTCTCTAATAAGGCTCCTTTATATAGACATTCATCTCATCAGTTCTGTTCCTTTAGAGAACCCTGACCTAGACGGGGAGTTTCTTTTCTGGTCCCATCTTTGTGGTGTTCTAGGTGCTTCTTGTATCTGTATGCGTATGTTTCCCCTTAATTTGGGGAGTTTTTCTTCTGTAATCCTGTTGAAGATCTGATCTATGCCATTGACTTTGTATTCTCCTCCTTCATCTATGCTTATAATCTAAAGATTTGATCTTTTCTTGGTATCTTATAATTCTCTTTTATTATATTTTTATTTTATAATTTAATTTAATTTTGCATATCAGCCATGGATTCCCCTGTTCTCCCCCTCACGCCCCCTGCCTTCTCCCCAGTTAATTCCTGCATGTTTCTTTCATGTGTTTAAAATATTTTTTTCATATTCTTTGCTTGTGTGGTCTAATTCCTCTTCTTTATCTTAAAATTCAGATATTTTGTCTTCTCCTTGATCCTACTTATAAGGCTCTCCCCCTGAGTTTTCCGATTGGGTCATTGAGTTTTCAATTCCATTTTCATTTCAGCTTGAGCTCTCAATATTTCTAGCTCTTTATTTAAATAAGCTTTTGAAGCTTGTGTTATCTTCATCATTTTATTTATCTATGTATTTGTCTTTTCTTGGACATACTTTAGGTGCTTTTTGCTATACCCCTTTTAAGTTCATTGAGTTTTTTTTTTATGTCTTCTTTAATCTCCTTGGATTCTTTGTTCAAGTTCATGATTATTCTCTTAAAGTCTATGTACTGAGGTTTATCTAAGTAATTATCACTGGAGAACATTTCTATAGGACTAGTGGATGGGTTTGGAGAGGGGGGGAACATATTATCTTGGTATTTCATATTGTTTGTTTTTTGTGTCATGACCTGTACCAAAACCAATAAAAGGTCCAGCCTTTATTGTTTTCTCCCAGGGTCCGTGGAAGAGTCTAACAACCAGCCAGGATTCTAATCTGAGGGATATCAAATGAATCTAAGCACATTGAGTTCTTTAGTCCATTCATGTTATTCTTCTAAGTCAATTCTACCTACACAGTTTCTTTTCTGTTCTCATTCTTAGCTCCTCTCAGTCCCCCCTGCTCTCAGTCCCTCCTGCCGTTCTCTCATCATTCTACCTCGTTCTTTCCATCTCCGTCCTCATCTTTGTTCTTTTCAATCAATTCTCCTCGTGCTCTCAGAGAACCACTATATATACCCACACAGTAATTCTTTGGTAAAGCAATGCGAGGCTTGAAGTTTTCAGGGTCTCAGAGAGAGAGAGGTGATAAGGATCCACACATAAAGCAATAAATGTCAGCTTCCACTTACAACCCAAAAGGGGAGTGACTAAAGGGGAGTTCTCTGGTAAGGTCAACTAAAGGCTAAGATCAATTAAGGAATCTAGGAATAGCACCTGGCTGAGGAGGAATTAAAACTTAATTTGCACAAGAAAGAAGCTTGGCACCTATCACCTGCCTGGCCTTGATAACAATCTCCTTGGGTCTGTGGGAAGTAATCACCTTAAATCACCTAAAATATCATCTCAGGAATGTGAGCAGTAAATATCTTAAATTAGGGTCTTGTATGAATAACCTGGGGTGAAGGTAAGGAGTTGAGGATTTAATTGCTAGTGGTTATTTTCTCTTATCTGTAAGTGAGATGAGCTAATGTTTGCTTATGTGCAGTTTTGTCCTTGGAAAAAGGTATCTTTGCTGAAATACTTTTGTCCAGAGAATGGCCCTCGCCAGATGTATGTTAATAAAAAATAAACACAGCTGGGGACAGTTATTCAATTACCCCAAATGTATAGGGAGAGTTGTGCCCAAGACTGAGATGCAATCGTGAGAGCACACGTACACGTAACATGGAGATGCATGGTAAATGGGGAGACTCATAGCTGTTATTGCACAAGAAGTTTACAAGAGACAGTCAGTTCATTCAAAAGGCAGTAATTCCATAATGCCTTGCGTGATGGTTTCCTCTAACAGAACCCTCAGTTCTGATAGATTGACCTTCTGAACACTAGTTGTCACTGTTGTATACTTCATGGACTTTTGTTACCAGCGGCTCTCAATAGACCTGGGCATGTGGACTTCTTTTCTTGGTCTGATATGGATTATAGCTTCAGGCTGGGTCAGCACAGAAGCTGCTGTGGGGGCAGAGCTAGGATTGGGAGTGGAGAGAGCACAGCATACTTGATTTGGGTAGACTCATTAGGAAAAGCCAGTGGGTGAGGTGTGCCTCCTGCATTGAGGAGTTCTAAGCAGTTATGTTATAAATCAAAGATTATTACTGGGAGCAAGATAATCAGCTGGTTGAGGACTCTTGTTCTATGTGGATGGACTTGTGGTTGTGCAAGGAAAGCTTTTTTTTTTTTGTTTTTTTGTTTTTCGAGACAGGGTTTCTCTGTGTAGCTTTGCGCCTTTCCTGGAGCTCACTTGGTAGCCCAGGCTGGCCTCGAACTCACAGAGATCCGCCTGGCTCTGCCTCCCGAGTGCTGGGATTAAAGGCGTGCGCCACCAACGCCCGGCAAACTTTTTTTTTTCCGATGAATTGATCGATACGGCTTGATCGATCAATCATCGGTTCATGACGTCATCAGTCAGTCAGGCAGTCAGTTCGTGGGAATCGAACTCGCCACCTCTGCCACCGCGGGCCGGGCGCCTGACCTTGGAGCCACCTCTCCGGGTCGCTGGAAAGCTTTTTAAATGCTGGTCTCTAGTAACTTTCATTTCCCTTGGTGGGTAGTATCACAGAATGGGAAAATAGGTAGACCTTACAAATGTTATCATCCCAGAAAAACCCAGGCATCAGAATCCTTGAACCTAGCAGTATTACATCCCTGTGCAGATCTCAGACATTAGAACCATTGGCCTTACAAAGCTTAACATCCTTGTGCAGATATTGGGACCTTGCCCCTTTAAGTGTTATAGGACCCTTGGCCTCACAAGTA
>CABHPH010160108.1:24387-47188 GCA_902168325.1 Peromyscus nudipes | reverse complement strand
GGGAATCCTCACTTTCTACCTTCAGAGTGCTGGGAGTGTAGATGGGCATTTATGTGGTTCTGGGGGTTCAGACTCTGGACCTCTCCCTTATGTGACAAGTACTTTAGCCTCGAGCCATCTCCCCAGTCCCCAGACACCACATTTTAAAGGCACCACCATCTTCAGGATTGCCACACTAGGGGCAAAGCTCTGAGCACATGAACTTTTAGAAGGCAGACTACATCCACACTATAGAGAGAGGGTGTCAGGGAGAGGTATTTGCTTTCTTCTCTATGCTCAGACATGACACGTGTGTGTGTGTGTGTGTGTGTGTGTGTGTGTGTGTGTCCGTCCTAGTGGTTTCTGACATAGAAGTTTTGAAGAGCTCTGATTGGCCTCTGGTGGCAATCTTGTTTAACACAGGCAACCCGGACGTCTCCTCTATGGGTTCTCTTTTCAGTATTGCGCTGTTGGCTCTGCTCAGGCCAAGCCCAGGCTTGGCATTTTCAGATGCTGTGGATTTTGGTTTATCTCTTTCAGGTAGTATTGGCAGGGCAGGGGAGGTGGGCAGAGTTGGTCATCTGTGGGTGTTCATCCCACTGGCCCTCTGCCCAGGTCACTGTGAGTCCTGTGGATGTGTACCCATGGTTCTAGCCAGCCTCCGCTGGGGGCAGGGGCATAGGTACCAGTGACCAGATTTGTCTTCTCTCTGAAACTTGAACTTGATCTTTCTGTGATTCTCTCTGTTGAGAGAGCCTTGACTACACCTGATCAGAAACATCTGTCTGGACTAGCTCTGTGAATCCTGAAGTCACTGAGTGCCATTATGTTCAGGGTTCAGTGCACCGGGGACGCCGTAGTGAATGTTAACACTTCCTGTTCTCCCCAAGTTTCAAGTCTAACACATGTGTAGTTAACTGTGGAGATCCAGGGTCAGAAGCAGCACTGTATTGAGGCATATATTGTTTTCTGAAGATTTTCTGTGGCTTTCCTCACATTTTCAAAGATATTTGTGACTCATAAAAGGCTTAATGTTTTTGGACTTAGGACCCTCTATTCCTTCCTAGCTTGGGAAGGAAGTCTACCAGTACAAGCCCCTGCATTTCAATGAGCCCATCTATGAGAGATTGTAGTGAGCACTCCATCAGATGACATAGCTGATTTGTTAATAGCATTCTCTAGAGAAACAAAATGGTGTGTGTGTGTGTGTGTGTGTGTGTGTGTGTGTGTGTGTGTGTGGGCCCGCGCGCACGCAAATAGAGAGATTAAGATTTTTCAGGAATTGGGGCTGGAGAGATGGCTCAGAGGTTAAGAGCACTGATTGGTCTTCCAGAGGTCCTGAGTTCAATTCCCAGCAACCACATGGTGGCTCACAACCTTCTATAATGAGATCTGGTGCCCTCTTCTGGCCTGCAGGCATACATGTTGTATACATAAATAAATAAATAAATCTTAAAAAAAATTTAAAAAAAAAAGATTTTTCAGGAATTGATGCCCACAGCTTGAAGATGGCAAGTTCAGAATCTGAAGGAGGCTGTCAGGCTGGAAGTCCAGGAAGGAATTGCTGTTCATGTTCAAAGTCATCAGCTAGCAAAATTTCTTGTTCAGGAGAATTCAATCTTTGTACTCCAGTAAGCTAGACGAAGCAATCCATATCATAAAAGGAATCTATATTATTTGAAGTCCATGATTTAAATATTAATTTCACCAAAATTATCCAAAACATCAAGATTAATGTTTGATCGAGTTCTTGGGCTCTTGTGGCCCAGCCAAGAGGATACACAGACTTCATCACCACACTGGCCTCCATACTTGCCAGTGGTTGCTACACTATCATTCTCATGTCCAGTGAAGCCTCGAGATCTCCAGGCTTTGGAGGATGATTTATGCCCTCCAAAAACCACAGAAGCCACCTCAGAGAGCGTTTCGGGAGCCGTGGAACAGGTCAGGGATTCTGAAAGCCAGGAAACTTCTAGAGCATCAACAACTGTGACCTGGAAAAAGCAGTTCCGTAGCTGTTCTAAAATCAGTCTGTGTAGATGGATACGCAATGGCTGCAGACAGCCTCTCTGGGGCCCTGAGTAGAGAGGTGGGCAGGAGCTGAAGTACCTGGAGAGGAGACAGTCCTTTACCTGAAGAGAGAAGAGTCAAGCATCTTGAGTGTTGAGTGAGGGGGTCTGATGGCTGCATCTGATTAACTGCAGGAAGCTGTGGTTTGTGGCTGCTTCTTGACCAGAGGCCATGGTAGGATCAGGGTTTAGAGAACAGTTGGGAAGGTCTGGAGATCTATCATTGCTTCAAGGGGGAATCATGGGTTCTGAGTCCTAGGATGTAGGGTTTCTGGGGTGGAGCAACTTAGTTATTGTCCCTTGGATCCTTCCTTCAATCTCCAAGATATAAGGAGCCCAAAGTAGGCAGAGAGGCCATGTGCCTCAAGTGAAGGAAAGCTAGACTGTACCAGAAGTCCCCCTGTACTTCACACATCTGTTAGGGAACTCACACTCTATTGTCTGGTACCGTGTCCTTGTCTCGATGGACCATGGGCACTCCAAGATGTAGTGCTCGTCCCTCAGGGTCTGCAGTCAGCGTTTGAGGACACAGGGATCCAAGCAGAATCTCATGAATCCATGGAGTCTGACTCACTGTGGCCCTCATGATCTCTGTGAGACAAGCAAGACATCTGCTTGTTACACAATCCCACAATGTGGCTGGATAGATGAGGGGGGAGTCTTGCATGGCCAAGCGAATGCTCCCACAGCTGGAGAAGAAGCTCCTGGGCTTTGGGTGAAAATTGTACAGACGAGTTATGAACTTCTGCCATGCCACACGAAGACAATAGGTCACTGGAAATGGCGATGAGGATAGACTTTACACGATCTGATCATACGTAAAGACAAATAAGAGTTCAAGTTATTTCACAATGGGTATGTCCAATGAGCATGAAATATACTCCTGTACAATTTTCATTTGCTTTCTCTGTTTTGTGTTGCTTTGTTTTACATCAGGATCTTGTTATGTGTCCCAGGATGGCCTTGAACTCACCTTCCTCCTGTTTCAGCCTCCCCAGTGCTGCAGTTGCAGACAGGTGCCGCCATGAGTGGCTAATGTGTGTCAGTTATACTTTTACAGATACGGGGTGTTGTCTATAAAGATTTGGGGTGTCTGGGTTTGGGATATGAGATCTACAGGTGCTGAACATGGTGCATTAAACACCATTCTATGTACTATATCATGATTCCTGGGTCAGACCAGTGGCTTTTTGCTGAACTTAAACCTCTGCTTTAAGGATCCCCATGACCCTGCATTAGCTACAACTCCACCTCACATCCCCAAATTAGCTCCAACCTCACCCCA
This sequence comes from Peromyscus nudipes, assembly GCA_902168325.1. NCBI lineage: Eukaryota > Metazoa > Chordata > Mammalia > Rodentia > Cricetidae > Peromyscus > Peromyscus nudipes. The sequence continues at coordinate 43,855 of CABHPH010160108.1, read as the reverse complement.
CATCCCTGCATTAGCTCCAACCTCACCCCACATCCCTGCATTAGATCCAACCTTACCCCACATCCCTGGCATTAGCTACAACTGTTCCCCACATCCCTGCATTAGCTCCAACCTCACCCCACATCCCTTCATTAGCTCCAACCTCACCCCACATCCCTGCATTAGCTACAACTGCACCCCACACCCCTGCATTAGCTCCAACCTCACCCCACATCCCTTCATTAGCTACAACCTCACCCCACACCCCTGCATTAGCTCCAACCGCACCCCACACCCCTGCATTAGCTCCAATCTCACCCCACATCCCTGCATTAGCTCCAACTCCACCTCACACCCCTGCATTAGCTACAACTCCACCTCACATCCCTGCATTAGCTCCAACCTCACCCCACATCCCTTCATTAGCTCCAACCTCACCCCACACCCCTGCATTAGCCACAACTCCACCTCACATCCCTGCATTAGCTACAACTCCACCTCACCTCCCTGAATTAGCTACAACCTCACCCCACATCCCTGCATTAGCTACAACTCCACCTCACCTCCCTGCATTAGCTACAATCGCACCTCACATCCCTGGCATTAGCTACAACTGCACCCCACATCCCTGCATTAGCTCCAACCACACCCCACATCCCTGGCGTTAAGCCTTTAGAGAGTCTTGTTCCATTGGGCAGGTGTTCAGCTGCTCTCTGTGGCCCCTCTAAGCCCTGGGGACCTGCTCCACAGACCCAGGGTGCCCTTGGGGACCTGGATATCAGTCAGGCAGAGCCACCCAGAGCTCCAGGGACGGGTTAGCAGGTGTGAGCATACATCCCAACCACAAAAGGGTAGTTTGCAGATGTCCCTCTGGGAGAGACAGATGAAGACTGTGGGCATTAGAGGGTGCCTGCTGCTGGTGGGAACCCGAGCCAACCTGGGGCTTGGCCACACAGATCCATTTGCACGGGAATAGCTTCTGGCCATCGGAGGAGGAGCAAGCCTTTTGCCAGCAAACCTACACTGCAAGAGGGGCCGGAGTTGACTTTGAACTTGAGGGACAATGAAGATCAGAACAGGACAGGCACTGGGCACCATCCCCAGGCAGTGCAAAGTTCTCCTTCTGTTGCTGCTGTTGGGCCTAGTAGATGGTGTCCAGCATGTACTTCCCCCAGGCTCAGCGGGAAGGAGCAGAGCCATGGGCCCTGGAGCTTCAGCGGGAAGCAGCAGGCCTAGACTGTGGACCCTGCCAGGCCGGTAAGGGACTTGCTTGTGGGGGTGTATGAGTGTGGCCATGGACTGGAGGCTGGAGTGAGTGACTAGGAAGGTGGCAGTTAAGGCCAGAGGTACTAGAAGGAAGGATCCTCCTGAGAGGAGGGCTTTGGGTGAATGATAGTCGAAACTCAGTTTAAACCTTGCTGTGCTAGGCCAGTTTTCTACCGGGGAGCCACATCCTTAGCCCATCTCCCTCTTCCCCACACTTTTTTTTTAATTTTGAGAAAAAGTCTTGCTAGGTTTCCCAGGCTGATATTACTGTCTGTAGCCTAGGCAGGATTTGAACTTGCCATCCTCCTTCCTAAACCTCTGGAGTAGCTGGAATTAAGACCATGACCCCAGGTCATTTTAGTGTATCACTGCCTTAATTCATTTAGAATTAACTGTGTGTGTTTGTCTTGGTCAAGTAGTTGCAGTTCTAGAAATTTATTCTTAGATCATTATCAAAACATCCATTAAATATTATGGATTGGGGTAGGGGGAGTGGAAACTGGGGGCATGGAGATGACTCAGACATGAGGACCTGAGTTCAGACTCTCAGCCTGCATGCAAACAGTGGGAGGTGGTAGGTCATGCTGCTAATTCTAGCACAGGGAAGTTTGGGGGACCCCTGGGGCTCACTGGCCAGCTAGTCTAGCTGAATCAGTGGATTCCAGGTTCAGGACAAGACGCTGTCTCAGAAAATAAGATGATCTGGTCTGAGCTGCACCACAGCTGTGCTCTGCACGGGGAAGCACTGTGTATTCTTCATTCAGCCTGATTCACTGGATGCTCATCAGGTGGGTGCAGGAACCACTAGTTATTTTCTCTTTTTAAAGATTGGGAATCTGAGTGTATATAACCTTTGATCTCTATAGTTCAGTATCACACTTTTGCAATTTATCCAACTTGTTTTATGAATATTTTGTTCTTTTATTACTGAGCAGGATCCCACTTTTTGTAATTATAGTTAAATAAAAAAATTAATGCAACATTAAAAAATTTTATTAAATCATAATGAACAAACATTAGAAATGATCAAGAAAATGGAAGAAAGAAAAGCAAAATTATAAATTATTGTTCATATAGGTTAAGCATATCTAATCTGAAATGTTCCAAACTCTCAAGCTTTACAAGTGCAAGCATGACCCTGCACATGGAGAACTGCATATTTGGGCCTTGTCGTCAAAATGTGGGCACACTGGGAATGTTGTATGAAAATACTACCAGACTTTTGTATAATGTGTATGTCAAATATAAATACATTTTTGATCAGATCAGATATGTGCAAAACCCCCCAAATCTGAAATATTTAAGAATTTCAGGTAAGGAAATCATTACTTGTGACAGGGTGGAGGGCATCATAATAGGTGCTATAGTCTAAGGTGTGTATCAGAAATACTTTGTCACAACTAATTAAGAACACAAGCTACCAAATGACACAAGAAGACACACGAATCTATAGTCCTTGTGTTTAAAAACTGAATGCTGATGTGAAAAACTACTCTTTCCTATTGGAAGCCTCCTCTGGCGTGTGACGGTGTTTAGCTGCTTTTATTTGAGAATGGGACATTGTGCAGAGGACATGGTAAGAACACCTGACGGTAGACTGCAGTCCTCACTGCAGTGTGATCTTGGCTGGGTAATTTGGCAAGATGCATCAGCATCATTAGGTATTTCTCCTTGACCTGGCTCTTACTGCCTCTTTCCTGGAAGACAAAAACTAGCTTCTAGTATTTGGGGCACTAAAAGAGAAAAGAGGCCTTGGGGATCTCAGCTTCCAAGGTGCCAGCGTTCACTTAACTTTCGGTTTCAGGGTGATAACTGACCTCAGTTGGACATGGCAGCCCCCTACTCCAGATTTATTGGCATTTTCCTTTCCAGGTTAGTTCAAGGTAGATGACATGCAGCTTTGGGGAAGAGTCCTAAGACTTTCTTTTGTAAACTAGGTTTCATAATCATTTTCATTTAACCACCATCATTTAAGTTGTAGCTCTTATTCTGATCAGTTTGTGTGTTTGGTATGAGGTAGGGAAGTGTCTGTCCCTTTGTCTGAGCCATTTGTTGAGTGGTAATTTTCACCTTAAATTGTTATGGCACCTTTGCCAGAAAGTCAGTCATGAATGTTCATACTATCCAGAGTGACTAGGCTCAATGTAACCCCTATCAAGATTCAATCACTTTTTTTTTCTCACATAAATAGAAAATTATAGGGCTAGGTGTGGTGGTGCACACATTTTTTCCCCAGCACTTGGGAGGCAGAGGCAAGCAATCTCTGAGTTTGAGGCCAACCTGGTCTATTTAGTGACTCCCATATCACTAAATAGGGGTACATTGTGAGACCCTGTTTCAACAAACAAACAAACAAACAAACAGAAAAACATCTTGAATTTGGCACAATAGCACAAAAAATGACCATTTCTTAAGAATCTGGTAAAAATCTCTGTGATAAACATAATGACCAAAGCAACTTGGGGAGGAAAGTGTTTATTCAGCTTATGCTTTCACATCACAATTCATCATCAAAAGAAATCAGGACAGGCACTCCAACATGGTGGGAAACTGGAGCCAGGAGCTGATGCAGAGGCCACAGAGGAACGCTGCTTACTGACGTGCTCTCCATGGCTTGCTCAGCCTTCTTTCTTATAGAACCCAGGACCACTTCCTCAGGGCTGACCCCACCCACAATGGGCTGGGCCTTCCTACATCAATCACTTATTAAGAAAATGCCCAACAGCCAGATCTTATGGAGACATTTTCTCAATTGAGGCTCCCTCCTCTCCAATAACTGTAGCTTGAGCCAAGTTGATATAATACTAACCAGCACAATGCTGGTCATGTACACATCTCCTAGCCATGCTGTAAAAATTACTTTCTTTGTTTCTGAGAAACAAATTTTGAATGACTTTTAGTAGGTGATAGTAGGTTGCAATTGTTATTTATTTTGAAATCTATTTTGTATTAGTTAACAAAGAATAAAATTCAGGAATCTTCTACAATTTGGAAGAAACTTGAAGACATTATGTTCAGTGAAATAGGCCTGACCCCAAAGGAGCAACACTGTCATAGAGTGCCTCTCATGTGCAGATTCATAGAGAGGGCGGAGTCAATGTGACAAGGGGCAGGTGTAGGGGAAATGAGAAGTTATTGCCCAGTGAGTACAGAAAAGCTGTATGGTGGGGGAAGGGCCCACAACAGTATGAGTATGTATTAATGCCATTGAAAAGAACAGGTAGAGATGGTGTAAATGGAAAAATCTTGTCATGGAAGCTGTAGTGTGACACAGTGAGTCACACAGTAAACCTTTTTGTCCATGTGTCTTTACTTGCAAGTGTTCATTGCAGAGAGTCACTGGTCTGGTTCGAGGCCTCTGGTTCTGCTGCACCATCCATACCGGGCCCTGTTGTTGCTGCTCTGTGCCATGGAGATCCTGCAGCTTTGGATCTGCAGGACGAGCCCCTTCTTGTGCTCCAGCAGATCATATATGGGGAGGATGTTATGGTGGGCCAACTCATAACCCTGGTTCTGGGCCTGGGTAGTTGCAGGGTTGATCAGCCTGCAGGGGCCATTCTCCTGAGTGCTGCATTTGGTGAGGGACAGGGACATCTCTCCTGCTCTTATGACCTTAGGGCCAGCCCTTCCAACTGCCACAGGTGGTGAGGGTCGAGGTAGGGGAGGGTGTCCCCCCTCACCATATGGGAAATGAGGGGTGAGGCCAGATACCCCAAGCTCACACACACCCCTGTCAACAGGGTTAGCTCTACTGTGCTGCCCAGGCAAGGTAAAGGGTCTGCCTTTCCCAGTGCTGCAGCTGGTAAGGGGGAAGGTCAGCTCCCTCACCTGTGGCAGGTGGCAGGGGCAAGGTGGGGAGGGCATCTTTCCCTCACCCTCATTACTACATGGCAGACGAGGGAGGCATGGCCAGCATTCCCACTCATATCCACAGGGCCGACCAACAGGGTCATCTCCACTGTGCGGCCTAGGTGAGGAGCAGGGCCTGCTTTCTTGAATGTTGCAGCTGGTAAGGGGGAGGGTCAGCTCCCTCATCTGCTGTAGGTGTCGAGGGGCAAGTAGGGGGGACATCTCTCCCTCACCCATGCTGCATAGTAATGTTGCACGAATTGAAAATGGTCTTATAAAAAAAATACCCAGAGCGAGATATTGGGGTGAATGCTGAAAGATCAGAGAGAAAAAGGGACAAGCCACTAGAGAGACTTCTCACCACTGCCGAATCCTCAGGCCTAATGGAAGGTGATCCTATCTCCATGAATCCTCTGACTGAAAGCCTCTGAGTCCTCAGCCGAAAGGCCTCTAGTTCCTGTCTCCTGGCGTCTTATATGCCTTTCTCTGCTCAGTCATTTCACTTCTCTCCTAGTGCTGGATTAATGGCGTGTGTGCTTCCCAAATACTGGCAGCAAAGGCATTGTTAATATTCTGACGCACCCCTTGAATGCATCCTGACATAAAAGCCTCATTTTAAGGAAAAACCCCTCCCTTTCCTCTCTCTCTTTTGCTCTCTTTCTTCCCCGCCATGAGGTGCACACCTCCACTTTTCCTCTCTTCTCTTCTCTTCCTCTCTCTCCTTTCTGTCTTTCCGTCTCTTTATCTCTATATTATAATAAACTCTTTCGGTGAGGATGCAGCACCTGGGTTGTGAATGAATGTCCACTGCCAGCCACTGCTGCTGCATGGTGTGTCTCGCCCACTGCCCACCACTGCATCTGCCCAGCATGCCAGCATGTTTCCCTGCACATGTGGGATACCCTGGCCAGCCAGGGTCCCCCGTGCATATATCATAACAGGCATGAGATCTTTTTTTTTTTTTTCTTTTTTTTGGTTTTTTGAGACAGGGTTTCTCTGTGTAGCTTTGCGCCTTTCCTGGAGCTCACTTGGTAGCCCAGGCTGGCCTGGAACTCACAGAGATCCGCCTGGCTCTGCCTCCCGAGTGCTGGGATTAAAGGCGTGCGCCGCCAACGCCCGGCAGGCATGAGATCTTAAGTTTTATTTGGTACACAATATATCACCACACAGTAACCGTTATAAAGGAAAAACATTTAATTGGTATGGCTTACATTTTTCAGAGGTTTAGTACATTATCATCATGGTGGGAAATAGCAATGTGCAGGCAGATAGGGTGCTGGAGAAGTAGATAAGTGTCCTACAACTTGGCTTGCAGGCAACAGGAAGTAGCTGAGCATAGTAACACACTTCCTCCAACAAGACCACACCTACTCTAACAAGGCCATACCTCTCATTAGTGCTACTCCCTTTGGGGGCCATTTTCTTTCAAACCACCACATTCCACTTCCTGGCTCCCCAAAGGCTTGTAGCCATATCACAATGCAAAAATGCATTTGGTTTAATTTCAAAAGTCCCCATAGTCTATAACAGTCTCAAATTTATTTAAAAGTCTAAAGTTCAAAGTCTCTCCTGAGATTCATGCAATCTCTTAACTGTAATCCCCTGTGAAATTAAACCCAAAAAGCAGATCACATATTTCCAACATATAATGGCACAGATTATCATTCCAAAACATAGGGAAGGGAGCACAGTGAGGAAATACTGGACCAAAGCAAGACTGAAAACCAGCCGGGCAAACTCCAAACTCTGCATCTCCATGCCTGATGTCAAAACGCTCTTCAGATCTCCAACTCCTTTTAGCTTTGTTGACTGCAGCACACTTCTCTCAGGGCTGGTTCACTCCTGTTAGCAGCTTTCCTCAGAAGGTATCCCATGGCTCTGGCATCTCCAACATCTTGGGGTCTCCAAGGCAATCCAGGCTTTACCTTTACAGCTTCACACAATGGCCTCTCTAGGCTTCCATGCAGGGACACCCCTGACACATGCCTGACCTCAGTGGCTTTCCTTATTTGTGGAGGAATATCCCATCATGCCTTTCTTCTATCCTTGACTCTAAAGCCAGAACCACATGACCGAAGCTGCCAAATTCTGCTGCTTGCTGGGGTTGGAACATGGCCCCTCCTTCAATTACATCTTCACCAGCTTTCTGTTTTCCATGGTTTCCTTCACTGCCTAAGCTTGGCTGTCCTGAAACTGGATCTGTAGACCAGGCTGGCCTCAAACTCAGAGATCTGCCAGCCACCACCTTCTGAGTGCTGGGAATAAAGGCATGCACCACCACACCTGGCTCTAAGCTTTTTTTCTTTAATTTCTTTTACAATTTGGAAACTTAGCTGAGTGGGATCTTGCCCCGAGATTACCACTCCCTTTATTCTATTTCTTAATCTGTTTATCTCCTTGAACACAGGATTTAGCTCTGTTCCATTTTCTGGTGCCCCTTTTCTCAATCTGTACATTTTATATTTTTATTTGCTCAGCTTGCTCCTTTTCATTATAAATCTTCATCAGAGTTAACACTAATAACCGTATTCTAGAGTCTATACTAGGCTGTTTTGAGATTTCCTCTGCTAATGGGATTAGTCCAAAATTCTTCACTTTAGCCTCAGGCAGACTCTTCAGACAAGGGCAAAAAGCAGCCACATTCTTCACCAATATCACAAGACCAGTCTCTAGGCCACGTACTAACATTCTTCTCCTCTGGAACCTCTTGATCCAGGCACCTACAGTTCAATCATGCTCAGCACCACGGTCTTCCATGCTTCTACTAGGATGGCCCATTAAGCAGCATTTAAAACATTCCACTGCTTTTCTAATCCATAGTTCCAGGGTCCATATTTCTTCAAACAAAAGCATGGTCAGGCCTATCACAACAATACCCCAGTTCCTGGTACCAACTTCTGTTTTAGGGTTTCTATTGCTGTGAAGAGACATCATGACCACAGCAACTCTTATAAAGGAAAAACATTTAATTGGGGTGGCTTACATTTTCAGAGGTTTAGTACATTATTATCATGGTGCACCATGGTGGCATGCAGGCAGCCATGGTGCTGGAGAAGTAGTCGAGTTCCTATATGTTGGCAAGGCTTGAGAATATGTGAGACCTCAAAGTGTACCTCCACAGTGACACACGTCCTCCAATAATACCACACCTACTTCAACAAGGCCACACCTCCCATTAGTGCCATTCCCTTTGGGGGCCATTTTCTTTCAAGCTAGCACAGGGAAAAAGGGGTTTATTTGCTTACATTTCCACACTGCTGTTCATAATTGAAGGAAGTCAGGACAGGAACTCAAACAGGGCAGGATCCTGGAGGCAGGAGCTGATGCAGAAGCTGTGGAAGGGTTAACTGGCTTGATCCCCATGGCTTTCTCAGCCTGCTTTCTTATAGAACCTAGGATCACCAACCAGGGGATGGCAACGCCCACAATGGGCTTAAGAAAATGCCTTACAGCAGATCTTATGGAGGCATTTTCTTAACTGAGGGTCCCTCCTTTCAGATGATTCTAGCTTGTGTGTCAAATTGACATTAGACTAGCCAGCACAGATGGATGCACACATGAATCAATAAAAAAGTATCCTGAAAGATCAGAGAAGGCCTCATGATGGAAATGAAAGCATTGGAATCCCCACAATATAGTGTGCTTGGGTTCTGGGAGGAAGCTGGTTTGGATAGATCACGAGGAGCTGGTATGGAAGAGACTCAGACACTGTAAAAAGACACACGTGTGCATGTACACACACACACACACACACACACACACACACAAACAGAGACACAGAACTTTCTGGTTCCACCACACCCACCAGAGAAGATATACCATACAGGAATTTTTTGAGAATCTTCTGGGCCTGGTGCTGCTATCAACACTGAAAAATTCAGAGATGGAAGAGGCAGATGGATAGCGGGACTTGTGGGATACTGGCCGTCCATCTAATTTCTGCCAAGGACATAGTTCATTTACTGTACCTGTGCCTGTCTCACCCAACAGGTTCCTGTTCCAGACCATCCCACGGGCAACAGGCCCCAGGTGCTGGCCCCATGGGTTTCCGTCTGAGCACCAGTCATGGCATGTCTTTGGTAGAGGGACCCAGCTCACAGTCCTGGGTAAGTGGCTCTCATGATCTCATTTAACCATCTCAGAAAAGTCTGTTTTCCCTCTAGAGAGTTCTTCCCATCTGCCTTCCCTAGCCTTACAGTCTGACATGTACTGTTTTCTGTGGGTGAGGGAGAGGCAGTAGTCTTAGGGTAAACCACAGGAAGGACCCCAATAGTGTCATCTACTCTTCTGGGGCTCAAAGGCTGAGATTTTTCAGGCCTTAAAGACCACTAGACCCCAGCATCTGAACTGAGGCCCAGGTGTCCATCTAAACTGAGGTGGCCACATAGTAGGGCCACGAACCCAGCCTTCAGAGCTCAGATACTCCACAGGGAAAACTACCGAGGCCAAGAGAGGGATCTGGCTCAGTCTAGGCTGCAGCTCTCCAATCTTCTGCTGGCCCACAAGGTCATGGGGCCACACAAAAGGATCAGAGTGACAAGGTAACTAGAACCTGGTCCTCCCAGGATGATTACTAGGGAAAAATATAGACTATTGTTCCTGGGCTCTCTCAGGCTTGGGGCCTGCTGGCTAACTTGGCTAGCTGTTTCACTTGTCCATCTTCCTCATATGTCCTTAGGCTTAGAGAGGAATGAGGGAGCAAATGATGCTAAGTGAAATCAGGAGTCACCAGAGCTTCTGAAGTGGTCATGGGGTCACTATCATCATAGTCTGGGGGATGGAGCCCCAGGAACACAGCCAGTGCAGGGTTCTGTGGTCAAGTAACCAATGTGGACAAACTGTCAGCTCCTTGGAGAGTTCTTTCTCTAAAAAACTAAAAAGCCTTTCAGAACATACTTTTTCAGTTTCTCTTTCTATAAGGATAAAATTAGATCAATCTGGACCTCTATAGGAAAATCACCTGTGATTAGTGAGAGGGTATTGGCATTGGTGGCTGGCGCTGGTTACCGCATGGAAAGGTCACAGTCACGACCGAACCCAGTGGTACCTTTTAGAGCTTTATATTAGGAGAAGGAGAGAGAGAGAGAGCGAGCCAGAGAGATGCAGAGAGAGAGATGCAGAGACAGAGACGTAGAGAGCATGGGGGTGCACGTCTGGCTTTTAGGCTGGGACGCAGTCACCTGCTGATGACGTAATAAGGCACCAGATAAGACCCCGAGCTGCACGTATACAGAATCCTTACATTCTAGACTTTTGCTTATTATAAAAAAAAGCAAGTAGATAGGAAGAGGGGTGTCGTTTCTTCCAGAAAAAACTGCTTCCAGCTGACTTGGAGGGCGTCAGTTTGCTCTTGAGGGGAATAGGGAAGGGGGGGGGTCTTCCGAGGTAGACAGGTGTTGTTGGATGATGGGCTTTCCATCCTTGAGCCATGCATCTTTTTTGGCTTGGCACCCTGGCCGCTTTTGTGTCTGACAGGATGCTGGTGAGACAGGAAAAGTCTGAAGTAGGTCCGACCTGTCCAGATGGATTTAAGCTGGTTTCTGGAGCTTGGGAAAAGTTTTGAACATGTTAAGAAGCAGCCTTGAGAAGATTAGTGACCATATGTGGTATTTAGTACTCTGCTTATATTGGTTAGTGTTAATGGGAGAGACAGAGAGATTGGAACATGTTAAGCTTTATCAGAGACAGATTATTTTAAAGCACCTGTTTCCTTTACTAGTTTGGCATCCAGGAGACAGGTGATCAATTGTTAAAAGCATCTCACGGTAACAGATGTCTGTTTTTGTAGGGCCCAGACTCCAATCCCAGGCATTTCTGAGGCAAGGAGAAAGATCTATGAATCAACATAGGTTGCCCAAAACCGCCATCGAGTTATGGGTAAGGGCTGAGAGCATACGCTGCACGTGGACCACCTGGTGGTCCGACAGCATTGACCTCGTCAGGAGTGAGAATGTGTCGTTGCCAGAGCAGCCCAAGGACCACCCCTGGGGTGTCCATCACAGAGGATATAGGTCAGGCTGCAGCCGCGGGAACGACTCACCAATCGCATGGTGGAGGATGCGGCAGCAGGAGCCGTGGCACAAGCGGTGGTGGTGCTGGTTTGGTCGTTGGCAGAAAGGTCACAGTCGTGACAGAACCCAGTGGTACCTTTTAGAGCTTTATTAGGAGAAGGAGAGAGAGAGAGAGAGAGAGAGAGAGAGAGAGAGAGAGAGAGAGCGCGAGAGAGAGCCAGAGAGAGCCAGAGAGACAGAGAGAGAGACAGTGTGGGGGTGGGGGGGTGCATGTCCAGCTTTTAGGCTGGGACGCAGTTGCCCGCTGATGAGGCACCAGATGAGACCCTGAGCTGCGCATATACAGAATCCTTACAATTAGCTCTAAGGGAAAACAACAAACCTCTTAAAACAGGGCAAAAGCCGGGCGGTGGTGGCGCACGCCTTTAATCCCAGCACTCGGGAGGCAGAGGCAGGCGGATCTCTGTGAGTTCGAGGCCAGCCTGGTCTACAGAGCGAGATCCAGGAAAGGCACAAAACTACACAGAGAAACCCTGTCTCAAAAAAAAAAAAAAAAACAGGGCAAAAACCTCTCTAAGCTAGAAAAATCCTCCCTGAAATGAGGGAGGCAGGGCTTGAGTTCCCAAAAATTTCTCTTCTAAGCTCTGTCTCTTCTAGCCAGTAAAAAGCTGTCAGAAATCCCTCTGTAGAGGCAGGTAGATATGATGGGAGGGGCTGCTGATACAGGAAAACTATAAAAACTGAGCCTCTTAGATGCAGCTGAGTGGAGGCATCAGAAGCTTTGTTTACCTCCCCTGAAGCAATGCAAACCCTCTCTGTTATCATTGTATCCTGGCTTCTAACCAACACCTGAGAAGCCATTAGCCAGCACCTCTGAGTGTGAGTGCATCCCAGGAGACTAGGGTTCCTGCAGTTGTCAACAGCTTCCTCAAGCGTGGAGCTGAGGCAGGAAGGTGCAGGACCTGGGGAAAACTGCTAACAAACAAGCAAAGACAAAGCTGGTGGGAACAGCGAGGTCGTCTGCCTTGCTACAAGCCCCGGGTTGGTAGGTGGGGCTACGAAGTGTCCACAGCTGCAAAAAGAAATCTCTCTGAGAAAAGCTCTTCCTATCAGAGAAAGGGTCTTTCTGAGAAAAGCTTTGTTTCCACTGACTCCTTATGAGGAGAGAGAGTAAATCTCTGGGAATAAACTGCTATCTGAGTGAACAGATAGACAAACTCAACTTGGTCGGACAGAGGGTCCGGTGAAGGGCCTGATGAGGGAGGTACACCTGTCCTAATGCAAGCTTAGGGATAACAAAAACCTCTCTTGATAAAATAGCAGAAGCTTGATTTATGAACACAAACTGCACAGACCCTGAAAACAGAAATGGAGAAGGGTCAAATTCCTTTCTGGAAGATGCAAGACCTGGAGAAAGCTGCTAGAGTTTGAGGCAGATTCGGGAAAAATAAAGCCCCTACCTCCAGAGGCAGCTAGCAAATGAACAGAGCTGCAGTCTGAGGTATCCAAAGCTCTGCATCTGGGGCAGGGAGGAACAAGCAAAATGAGATAAAGATCCATCAGTGAAAGTCTCTTTGAAGGAGTTGTGGGAAAGCTCTGTTTTAAGTGCTTTTGTTTCTTACTGTCTGGCTGAGGCAAAGACAAGCCCTGAGTGAATATTGGTAAAAGGAATGCCCACCTCAATGCATGCTAATGAGGCAGGTGCAATTCTGATCTGGGGCCAGAAAGGAGAAATACCTATTAAGGCCAATTCAGGGAGAACAGAAATCTCTTGAACTCCTGTACTTGAAAACACAAAAAGCTTGGTTCAGACCTCCTGGACAAAAACTTTGAAAGCAAGCCCAGTAAAAGAGAACTGGAGGTTGAATCCTGAACCCAAAAAGAACTATGGGAAATGGAGTCCGTAAGGTAGCTAGTAACAGTGAGCTGATAGAAGAGAAAGGCATCCTGGGAGATGTAGTGTGTAGCAGTTAGAAGAGAAAGGCATCCTGGGAGATGTAGTGTGTAGAAGTAAGTAAGACAGCATAGGCAAGCTAGTATGGAGAGAAAGCAGACAAACTGGGATAAAAACCTTCAAGTGCTCAGCTTAAAACATTGCTTTTTTCCAAGCGCTGCTAAAAAGCTTGGCTTTACCTTCCCAAAAACAAGAAACAGGTGATAAAAAACTTGCTTCACAGGAGATAATTAAGATGCTAATACTGTTTATCAACAAATCATTTTGAAATCCTTAAGAAAGCAAAGGAGAGCAGTCTGTACACTGAACATTGTTTTAGATATGAAGAAACTTATGGACCATTAAAAGGTTCTTTGCCTCTTGAACAAACAGCCAGTAATGAATGATTCCTTTGCAAATCTAATAAGGGGACAAGGAAATGGAATTCAAAAAGAAATGACTGCTTTATAGATGGGGCTCAAACTTCAGAAAATCTAATCATACCACAAAATAGTCCCTTCACTTGAATGTTCTCTATAAGAAAACAATGCTAAATTAGAATGTCTGCTTAGTGAATGCGCTGATGTATGTGAGAACAATCTATGTTAAATAACTCATGGTCAGAGTATATCACAGCTGAAATCATGAAAATGTTCTTCCTCAGGGTAAGCTAATGAAGGATGTGTTTCATGAAAGAACATCTATGTTCTTGATTCCTTTGAATAGTAGCAGTCTTGGTGAACAAATAACCTTGCTAGAATAAAAATATATCAGAAGCGTGAACATCCTTAAAAGAATTCATGGCAAATACAGCTTTAAAAAATTAATTAAGAAGGGGAAAAATTGTCTGAGTTTGGTGATGAGTGTGGAACAGAGGAATGTCAGCTCCAATGACACTCCTCTAGAGGAACTGGAGTGATAAGCAGCTAAATCAATTTTCCTGATATTGAGGTTCCATTGTGCAGTCTGGGGATAGTAGGAGTATATGAGGCCTCCAGACTGCCGAAGAGTTTGTAATGAAGTTTGTAATGAATTATAGCAGTGTTTTTGGTACACAGAGGAGCCTGCTGAAGGCTGCAGGTCTGGAACCCCACTCCAACTTAGACAATTATCTCCTGTTGGGAAATTGTCTGTTGAGTTACCAGCTAAGCAATTCAGAAACAGAATATTCCTTACAAGTTTTTCTTCTCATCTCTCTTTTTTTGGGTTTTCTGTAAACTGAGATAGCTCTTAATAGAGTTGTTATAAAAGATCTGGAATGCATAAAGCACTGTTTAGCAACAGAACTCACTAAATCCCAGAGTTAAGAGAGCTATTAAAGAATTAGACTCTTGTTTCAAACTCTCAAGAACTTTCAGAATGATATCAAAGTTGACTATAATCTCTGAACTTTACTATAAACTCTGAACTTTAGAAATGATTTGCATACTTCCTGTCTTATTAAGAGAGTCTAATAGTTCTAGTGATAATAATTAAGAGTAAGACATAGAAAATTATTCTCTGTCTTGTTGGAAGATGTTAAATCTCTTCTAGGTGTTAAGAAATATCTTAAATGTTTAGTAAGTTCTGCTAAGAGTCTTTATAGTTCTTCTAAGGAATCTCTCCTAGATATATATCTTTTCTAAATCTCTTCCAAGTGTTAAGAAATCTTTAGGTGTTTGCTAAGTTAGATATGTAATAGATCTATAGAATTTCTTTAAGACATGGGGGCTGGAGAGATGGCTCAGAAGGTTAAGAGCACTGACTGCTCTTCCAGAGGTCCTGAGTTCAATTCCCAGGACCCACATGGTGGCTCACAACCATCTGTAAAGAGATCTGGCGCCCTCTTCTGTATACATAATAAATAAATAAATCTTAAAAAAAGACATGTAGTTATAAGCTTGTAAGAAGTAAAGACATGTAGTAAATGGCCATGATGTAAGTTTAAATAAGAAGTATATAAGAAATATATTTGTTAAGGTAGTCCTGTAGAATTTCTTTATGAATATAAGTATCTTTGCTAAGGTGGTCCTATAGAGTTTCCTTGAGAATATAAGCTTGTAAGAAGTATAAATAAGTATATGTTGATATGTTGAATGTGAGTTTGTGAAAAAGTATAAATGTTAATTGTGAATCTATGCTTAATGTATATGGTGAAGGAACCTGGGAAACAGAAGGTAGTGTCCCTAGGAGACTGCAAGCTTGCAGTCTGAGTGGTTTCAAAAACTCCAGAAGCTGCTAAGAAGCTAAGAATTGTGGACACCAGAACCAGCACAACAATTCACAGCTGAGACCCATGGAAAATCAATGCAACACAGAAAAACCTGAGCTAGCAGCAAAAATGGTGCGGTTTAAAATGTTACTGTAACTAAAAATGTCTCTGGCTTGAGAATGAAAGTTTCAGAGATGCTTGTTTGAACTAAAATTGTTAACCACAAAATGTTTTTGGTTGTAAAACAGTTCTTCATATATGGAAATGGAAGTCTGATACCAGAATTTACTTTTTAAAAAACATTTTGAACTTAAAAAAATGAGATAAAACTACAAAAAGGTTTTGGTTATGGATTTCTTCATATTTGGAAGGCTGGTACCACAATTTATTATTTGAATTTTGGGATTTAAGAAATGAACAGTAGTGATTTCATTGCAATGGGACAGTTTAAATTTACTTATTATGCATATATACTTTATCAACAGTGATGACCTGGAAACTGTTTTATGGAATTATTTGTGTTAACAATGGAAGTGCTTAAATGAACAAATTTATTGTTTCTACCTAGGCTCAAGATGCAGTTCTGTGTATGCATATATACTTCATTAACTGTGGTGATTCATAAATTGTTTTGTGTTAAAAATGAAACTGTTTTATGGAACTGTTTATATAAAAATGGAACTGCTTATAGAATTGGTTTTGTGTTACAAATGGAACTGTTTAAATGGGAAGTTTGGGTTTTCTTCTAACTAGGTTTGAGATTTTGTTTAAAAAATTTATAAAGAGAAGGGAGAGTTAATATTCCTTAGTCTATTTAATTTAAAAAATATTTTCTTGTTATTTAAGTGGATTAATGTTATGTTTTGTTAGTAAGAAATGCAAATGGGTATACTAAGAGATTGCTTTAAAGTATAAAGAGTGTGGTGGTATTGTGTTCCCCAAAATATTGTGCACCCTAATAAGCTTATCTGGGGTCAGAGAACAGAACAGCCACTAGATACAGAGGCTATAAAATGGTGGCACTCACACCTTTAATCCTAGCATTCCAGAGGCAGAAATCCCTCTGGATCTCTGTGAGTTCAAGGCCACATTGGAAACAGCCAGGCGTGGTGACTCACACCTTTAATCCCAGAAAGTGAGCCTTTAATCCCAGGGAGTGATGGCAGAAAGCAGAAAGGTATATTAAGGTGTGAGGACCAGAAACTAGAAGCATTTGGCTGGTTAAGCTTTCAGGCTTTCGAGCAGCAGTTCAGCTGAGATTCATTCTGGATGAGGACTCAGAGGCATCCAGTCTGAGGAAACAGGATCAGCTGAGGAATTGGCAAGGTGAGGTAGCTGTGGCTTGTTCTGCTTCTCTGATCTTCCAGCATTCACCCCAATACCCAGCTCCAGGTTTGATTTTATTAATAAGAACTTTTAAGATTCGTGCTACATAAAGTTTTTTTTTTTTTTTTTTTCGGGACAGGGTTTCTCTGTGTAGCTTTGCGCCTTTCCTGGAGCTCACTTGGTAGCCCAGGCTGGCCTCGAACTCACAGAAATCCACCTGGCTCTGCCTCCCAAGTGCTGGGATTAAAGGCGTGCGCCACCAACGCCTGGCAAGAGTTTTATTAAGAAACTGCTTTTGGATGTTTTGCTAAAGGTTTTAAAGTGTTAATGGTTAGATTGAAAATATTGCTTTCAAATATAGATTTGTAGGAATTATAATCGTGTATAATAATATTCATATCATTATGTTATCCTAAATGGAGAAATTTGGTTTTTTTCTAACTAGATTCAAGATTTTGTTTTAAAAAATTATAAAGAAAAGGGGGAGTTATGAGTGAATTAAGGTTGAATATATGTTTGTAGGCATTATAATGTTGTATAGTAATGGTCATGTATTATGTTAACCTATTGATATTGCTGCACCATGGTTTGGTGAAGTCAAGGAAGTATTTAAGTTTGATGTGAATACATCAGAAGTCTATCCTATGTTCTATTAGCAAGAAATTCAAATGGTTCTATTAAGAGTTCAAGTTGTAAGATTGAGAGAACTGTAACTATGTGTAGCAATATTTATGTTAAAATTTTGTTAACCTGTTAATGTTAATGATGAAGCTAAGGGAGTTTTTAAGTTTGCAGTTGCATTAATAGTTTTCTGGTTTAGAAAGGGCTGGATGCAGCTAAGACTGCTGTAGTCACCTTAGACCCAATCCAAAAAAGAAATGCCATCTTTATCATCCTGTACTCCTATACTGGAAGGTGTGACAGCTATGGAGATTGCTGTAAGCTCTTAATGGGGAGTTGTTGTTTTTTATATATTAAGAAAGGGGGACCTGTGGGAGTCCATTTTCAGGTTTCCTAGTGGCTTTACCCAGCAGGTCTGCATGGAGAGGATGATTAGACCATGGGCCTGTGTGCAGGTGTCTGAGATGGTCTGCACTTGGCTGTGCTGGGGGGAGGTCTTTTGCTCCACCCCTTGGCATTCCTATAAATACCTTAGGGCAGAGACAGTGGAGGCCTGGTGGATTAGGATCCAGGCCCTCCTGAGTCTATCCTGTATTTTCTATCTGTTTCTTTCCCCTCTATCATTCTATCTAATATTTCCTGCTGATCCTACTTTAGAGTACTCTGGGGAAATGTGGGGTTGAGGGATGGCCCCCCCACAAGGATGTCTGTTCTCTAGGGGACTTGAGTGGATAGAGAAGAAGAAGGAAGCAGGATCCCAGGATGGAACATAAATGGTCACAAAGCTCCTGATAAGAGAGGGTGCTTCCCTGTTACTTGGGCTCTCCTGTGACAACTCTCATCCCCTTCTCTATCTGCACAGGTCAGCCCAAGTCTGACCCCTTGGTCACTCTGTTCCTGCCTTCCCTGAAGGATCTCCAGCCCAAGAAGGCCACACTAGTGTGTCTGGTGAGTGAATTCTACCCAGGTACTTTGGTGGTGAACTGGAAAGTAGATGGAATCCCTGTCACACAGGGTGTAGAGACAACCCAACCTTCCAAACAGACTAACAACAAGTACATGGTCAGCAGCTACCTGACACTGACATCTCACCAGTGGACACCTCACAGCAGATACAGCTGCCAGGTCACTCATGAAGGGAGCACTGTGGAGAAGAGCGTGTCACCTGTTGAGTGTTCTTAGACTGTGATCCTCCCTGAAGCCTCAGGGGCCTGGATCTGAAGTGCCAGAAAAGTTTTTTTTTTTAATACTACTAACCATCCCACCTCCTCTCCTGTGCCCAATACTCAATAAATATCTTGTTACCCACAAAGAGTCTTCTCTATCTCATTGGTTTCCATGTCCATATTTCACTTGCATGCCCAGGAACTTCAGAGTTTGGGAGTTCTGGAACCCAGTGGGAAACTAACCCAGGGGAGAGCTCATAACCTGTGAATTTTCTGGGACATAATGTTATTGCTAAAATCCCTTCCTATGGGAGATATAAGCAGCATTTACCCCTCCTCCAAAGGTCCCAATGATAAACCAAGGCACGATTCCACCAAAGTTTATTCTGGGAAACCAACAAGTTTCTTTGCTCCCTTACAGAGCATAGGTGAGGGGTTTACAGAGCTGTGGGTGCCCTACCCTCTTAACAGACTGCACCTGAAAAACCTTTCTCAGAAGGGAAATTTCTACACATTAGTTATAGGCAAGACCATTGGCACTGGGGGAAGTGACAGGTTCCAACTCCCCTCCTTTTCTTACTGGCCTAATTCACACTCTGTAGCATCTCAAGGCACATTGCCCATCTTGGCTTTGTTGGCCAGCTCCTGCATCCAGGAACTTTATGCTCTCTCAGATGGCTAACCTTTGAGGTCCCTCACCAAATTCTCGTTTGGCTCCTTTAGCTGGTGTTTCCTGCCATCTGCCTTCCACGGTTTGCTTTCCCAGGTGGTGAATTAGCTGATCCATGCATGATGTTGGATTCTGTCTTAATTAGGGCTTCTATTGCTGTGATAAAAAAATTATGACCAAATACAACTTTTGGAGGACAGGGTTTATTTAAGCTTACAGTGTGTAGTCCATCATTCAGAGAAGTCAGGGCAGTGACTCAAGGCAGGAATTAATGCAGAGGATAAGGCTGCTTACTGCCTTGCTCCTCATGTCTTGCTCAGTCTGCTTTCTTCCTTCCTTCCTTCCTTCCTTCCTTCCTTCCTTCCTTCCTTCCTTCCTTCCTTCCTTCCTTCCTTCCTTCCTTTCTTTCTTTCTTTCTTTCTTTCTTTCTTTCTTTCTTTCTTTCTTTCTTTCTTT